>JAUJPP010000817.1:0-10025 GCA_030562195.1 Nipponacmea schrenckii
ATACAATTTTTCGAATGCATTAATAACCTTCATAAATTGTTACTTGTCGAATCGTACTCAGCGTTGTTACGTCAATGGAACTCTTTCGTCTTCTCGCAGTATAAAGTATGGAGTACAACAAGGATCAATTTAGGTCCCTTGTTGTTTAATCTTTATATTAATGATTTGCCATTGCATATTAACTCTAACTGTGATCTTTTTGCTGATGATACTACGATTTATACTTCTGGTAAATCGGTTACTGACATACAATTAAAATTGCAAGAAGATACTGATGCAATCTTAAACTGGTGTTCATTTAATGTCATGATTTTAAATGAAAATAAGACCAAATGTATGTTAATTACAACTTCTCAAATAAGAAAATATTCATCAGATATTATCAGAATTGAACCTAATAATCAATTTATTGAACAAGTTGAAAACTTTAAATTACTAGGTGTTACTGTGAATCAAAATCTCTCATGGACTCCGCACGTAAAGTTCGTTGCTAAAATTTTAAATACTAAGTTATTTCAACTGCGACAGTTAAGAAAGATCATGCCTGAAAAATATAGATCAATTTTTTATAAATGTCACTTTCAACCATATTTGGATTATTGTTCAACTATTTGGGATTCGCACGACATTGCATCGGCCGATATTTTACACAGGCAACAAAGTATAATACTGATTTGTCACTGAATCTTAAAAGGCTTAATATTTTTGACATTAAAACCAGGCATAATTTTAATTCGTATAAATTTATGTATAAAACTCCTAATAACTTGTCTCCTTCCTACCTTTCAAGCCTCTTTAGCTATAAACAGACGCCTTATTCTAGCATAAATTCAAAACTTGTGGTGCAAAAACCACGAATCAATTTGATTAAACAAAGTATTAAATACAAAGGATCAATTTTATGGAATGGTCTAGACGAAAATATTAAATCATCATCAGATTTTAAGACTGTTCGAAGGATGATTCTTGGTAATCTTTCATTAACATAAGCATACTTCCTGTTACACGGGTATTCTTTTCACCAACTATAGGCTTACTTGCTGATGGCTATCTTAACAATTGTGTTTCTGCATGATTTAATGATTTAAATAATTTATTAATTTTATTTTTCCCTTTCTCACAGGTATATCACCACCAACAATTCTATTTTTGCCTAACTTGAACCATTTTTAAAATCTAAATTATTACTGTCGGGGGATGAGTAAACATCCTTAAAGCTGGTCTTGAGCAAGGACAAATCCTACCTCCCCCTCCATAGAAAATAAGAACATAAACTGGAGTAGGGTTGGGTAGCCCGCTCGCAGCACATGCACTGACGCTTTGGCAATTCTTTTTTTTTTTTTCATATGTATGTTTTGATGTCTGAACGTCTCATGCAGATGTACTTGTCTATTCCTTGGTTTTTGTGGTCATGTACTTGATCTATCCATTTTATACACATGTACTTGTGTATCTTAAAACTAATTGTACATTGGAATGATATATGGTTTTTGCTGTCATGTACTTGATCGCCGGAAGATAAAGCTGTCCATTATTTACACATGTAATTGTGTATTTTAAAATAAATTATACGTTGAAATAAAACGTGATTGATTGCGGTCGTTTGCATGGCCGCGGGAACTATATATTACATCCATTTTATAAACAAATTGTAGGTTGAAAATCTGTCCATTTTCATGCACATGTACTTGTGTATTTTTAAACAAATTGTACGTGGAGTATTGTATATTTATTTTGTGGTCATGTACTTGATCGCCGGAACATATATCTGTCCATTTGATACACATGTACTTGTGTATTTTTAGTATTTCAGACGAATTGTATATTGAGATATTATGTATTTTCGATTTTTTTTTTTTTTATCTTTATTTTTATTTTTTTTTATATTTTTTTTCCTAATGTATTGCCCCATGGGCTGAATGTGAGACAGGACCATGTCCTTGTGTATTGGGCCTAATTCTGACCCATGTAAAATAAAGAGTTTATTATTATTATTATTATTATACATACCCAGTTTCATTCAAATCAGATGAAAACTGCAGCTTCTATTGCGTACACAAGTAAATTTTAACGTTTTTCCATTTAATCAAAGGCCCAAACTCATAAACCGACATCTGGAATAGTGCCATTTTCGAACTTGTGCGAGATATCATCAAGATGAATACACATACCAAGTTTCATTTAAATCGGATAAAAACTCTGGCCTGTATCGCGTACACAAGTAATTGTTGACGGACGGACCGACGGACGGACCGACGGACGGACAGGGGTGATGGCAATATACGTCCACATTTTCATGTAGGCGTATAAAAACTTGAGTGTCCACCATCTTGGATTTGAGCACTAAAAAAGTAGTTCCAGCACGGTCAAAGGCGCTGGCAGCCTTAACCAATCAGAAGGCTCGAAATCTTTAGACCGATAGAAACCACTGTCAACTGACCATTCAGAAAACTTATCAGCGTTATCTCCTAGTAGATATAGTGCAGTAGATAACGCTTTTTATCATACAAGCGATATCTACTGCAAAATACCTGATAAATACAATACAATAATTGGTCGCTTCTGTATTTTATATTGAGAATTCTTGATAATTTATTGAAAGTACGATGATATTGTTTAAACATAAGGTAACATCTAACTTACCATGTGGTCTTGTATACTAGGGACTCTCGATTGGGATTAGGGAAAGAACAATCGAAAACAAATTCTTTTTCATTGATATTGGAATTGGGAACCGTTCTCAAATTGGTATCAATTGTCACTGTTGTGTAAAATTCTAGTTGCCCTAAAAATAAAGAATTGAGATGGATATAAGTTTTATATATATAGGCCTCCGTTATAAAAAAAAATCGAACCACAAAATGAAACCCGAAATCCAAAAACAGCATATTGGAAATATATTGGTAACAATTATTGACTCATTTATTTGAGGCAGTACGTCAGTCAGTTGATACACTACAGTGGTTTGTTTCCGACATGTTTAATTTTATGAATGATTAAATTGAAATTATTTTTCATTTTTGTTTGGTGAATTATCCCTTTTTTGTTTACTATTCTCATCAACCCAGTAGAATTAAATCACAATTAAACACACAATATTTAAAAAATAATTAGAACTAGATCCGTTAACGGTATTGATGCAGTGCGTATCCTTTTTGAACCGCTGTTAATATTCATTGGTCTCTAAGTAAATTAATCTTAGTAGACGTACTATAATATTCGGTAGTAAAAAGTCGATACCTGTTCTTAAAGGGATAATAGGCGTTAGAACGAACAAAAAAATTTAAGTTCACTCAAATTTGGACAATAACAGTATATATCCATCAGTGGACTTACCTGGTGTCATACCTATACATCAAAATCCCTCTAAAATCCGATAAATCCCCAAAATAAAGTAGTTCATCATAAAACGCTTGAGCCATCCATCAAGCGATTTTCAAATTGTAAAATATAAAGGGAAGTAACTCTAATATGTGCGTTTTCACGCGTCCTTGACCCCTACTGTTGAATTGCACAATGATGTTTTAGCGTTGATTTACCAGACGCTTTTATTCTCAAACTGAATGGAAGCGTCGCTGGCTCCCTTTTTTTTAAAATTCCGAATAAATTTTTATTATGGCTTTTTAAAATTTGGTAAGGTGGGGGACGCATACTTATTTAAATAATAGTCAATACTAAAAACAAATATAAGCCGTAGGACGAGTGTATTCTAACGCCTATTATCCCTTGAAGTAGAGCAGATTCAGGGTTTATATTCGAAGATAGTGGACAAGTAACAGCCAAATATTATTATTTTAACTGGATAGTATCATCTTAGACTATTTCATTTTTAATAAAAATAAACGACTGGTCACTCAATAAATTACATATAAATTACAAAAATACAAACAAACCATTTAAAATGCCAAAAAGGCATTATGTTAATATTGACAACATCATACAATTAATAAAATATTTTAGAGTTTGATAAATTAGCTTATTTCGATAATATCTTAATTACTTCATAAGTTTTAATATTAAGTTATCTCCCTTGTCGACGTTGGATTGACGTATAAACTTTTAAAATGTGGAAAAAAAACTAGCAGGGGAGACACATTGATTCGTAAATATAAATCAGACATTATAAGATATGCACTGACGACGAAATAAAGAACGAGATTTATTTTAAAAATATAATAGGTACTATGTATCGAAAAAAGTCTCGAACGTTTAAGACTAAAAATGGATAACTAGATAAATAAATAATTTTTCCCTTGACTCACGACAATTTCACCTTAAAGATCTCATCCAGCACAATACCTTTTGTTAAGGCCAAAAAGTCAAAAAAAAATGTTGGCATTAAAAATTGTGAAACTAACTGTTTTGGACGTCCGTAAAAACGGAAGCATATAAACATAAAACATTTTGTTAAGTGCAAAATATTAAGGATAAAAAATATAAATTATGTTAGTAACAACTATCCAAAATAATTACGAATTTAACCCATATGTGCCATGTTCACCACATTCATTTTTTTAGTATGTTATAACGATAACGGGTACAAGGTCAAATAACGTTTAAAATTTCACGTGTGACAATCATAGTTACACGTTTCGTTAAAAAAAACTGTGGATTATAGAAACAGTTACTATAGAAGTTAGTAAACATTTTTCAAATTTCAAAAAGCGCAATTTTGATCAAAATATCTAGTATAGACATAATTGGAATGAATATATTACGTGTAATATATGAGAGAAATTCTAAGGTATGTAAAATATGTCACGTGACATAGCTCTTCAAAGTTAAATATTTACGGTTTTTAAATGTCTGTAAAACCGGAAGTTAGCCATGAGCAACAGAAATAACGATATCATTGGATAGATCTCGAGAAGGGCTACAACTTTTGTTTGGGTCATAAGGTCGACAAATGTTAAGGTCATGCGGTATGGCTATGGATTTTTTGGCCATGTATGAAATTAATTAATCGGAAATAAAAAAGAATCCTGATTGAAATTCAAAAATCCAACCTTGTCCGATTAAACCCTTAGGCCCCATGTTTCGTTTTACAAAAGTTAGTCATTTGACGGTAGCGGTTTAAGTGTTACTTCCGGATCCACGCACAATTACTATAGGACTTAGAACAAAATTTTCAAATTGTCAAAAGCGCAATTTTGATCAAAATATCAAGTGTTTAACATCATTGGGAAGAATAGATTTCGTGTAATAAGGACATGAAATTGTCAAAAGCGTAATTTTGATCAAAATATCAAGTGTTTAACATCATTGGGAAGAATAGATTTCGTGTAATAAGGACATGAAAGAAATTTTGACGTATGTAAATTAGGTCACGAGACATGGCTGTAAAACCAGAAGTTGACTTTGCACAACAAAAATAAAGACATCCATAGAAAGGTCTCGACAAGGGCAATAACTTTTGTGCAGGTCACCAAAGGTCAAGGTCACGATATATGAATCTTCGAAAATTAGGCACTCAGTGAAAAATATAACCGAAAATAAAGGAAAAGCTAAATCGAAATTCAAAATTCGGCTGCGTGAGATTTGTTAGCAATCGATTGAAGATTACATAGACATCAAAATTACAATTGTTCGATTAACCCCTAAGGCCCAATTTTTCGTTTTACAAAAGTAAGTGGTTTAATGATGGCGGCTGTTAATTATTGAATCATTATGGGTTAATAGTAATTAATTTCATAAAGAAAATTTCAAATATCTTAAGAATATCGAAGTTGAAATTTCAAGTTTAGAATCGAATGACGTCACAACCGGAAGTGATGTCGAAATTTTGAAAACAAAAATATGTTGACAAACAAAATGTCTATCTACATGCAAATTTTTATTCTGATCGAATCAAAATTTAAGAAGTTAAAAAAGTGTTAAATTTAAATTACAAAAAGTCAGCGACAAAGAACGCACTGCAATAAAATAGTCATTTAGAAAACAAAGTTCGAAGAACGCACTGCAAATAAAAAAACAAAAATTTAAGTTACAAGATAATGAACAAGGTCGGCACCATAATTTTACAAGAGAAGATCAAAACGTTTAGGTTAATTTTAATTATCTTATTCTATACTTCACGATCTCAAAACAAATTTCCTACACAATTTATTTTCATCTGTGCATATCTAAATACTCACTCGTTGTGTAATTTATAACACGATAATTATTTATTATATCTGTATCTAATGTATATACAAAATTCAAAGAAAAATCTTTGTATTTTTTCTACTATAGGCATATTGACATAAAGTAACCGAATAAATCTATTTATTCCTTTTAAAAAGAAATTAAGCATATCCTAAACAAACCAGTGTAGATAACAGATAATGTGGAACTTTCAACAGGATATTTATTCTGCAGTAGAAACAGGTCTTTTAATTTATGTCATATTTTGATTGTGTTTAAGACGATTGTATTCAAACTTACCGGAGTCGATTCCATCTGAAAATTGTAAATAGATCAGATAATTTAAAAAAAGTAATAATTATGATTCATTTTCAGAAAATAATTAGGGAGAGAGAAAATTCTGTTAAAAAATTGCTTAAATTCGTGACATAATTCAGACTAGATCTCTGAGCAGCACCAATATCATACATATCGGATTATAAATAAAATGGCGAACATCATAATGTGGACACATAAAAATAATCGATTGCATAACAAACTGTGACGATTGATAAATCAGTTTTCTACGCAACACGGTGCAAAAAAAAAATAACGTAATAAATTTCGTAACTACTGGACGTTTAAAATCAGCATTACCTAGACAATATGCAGCGCCACTAGTTGTTGGTCGTACTAATTCGTATATTGTTAGTCGGTCAGAACATTTTACTGCCTTGATATCCATTGTGGTTGTACAATCACGAATACAAGCTTTAACATTTTCTATAATTCTATTACTACTTGGTGCTCCTGTAAAACAAAATTTGAGACATGTATTGATTGTTGGTTTTGCATCATTCACCAAATTCTGTTTATCTTATCTGATAGTGGCATATACGAACAAGGATACTAGAATGCCGTTTAATAGAAAATCAAACGAACAGAATCGGCTGCTTTGAAAAGATGAATAAATCTCGCTAACACAAAATAAAATATTTCAGGACTACTTAACCTACTTACGCTCTAAAAAGATAGGGTATCGAGTACCACAGTGTCTACTGGCAGGTTGTACCGACGGAATAATGAAGTCTTGAATACCATACCACCCTTTTCTAATAAATCTATCACTCAAAGTTGTGGTATTACCATAATTCACAGATCTATTGGTTTGGTAAGTAAAAGGCAAGAACTGCTTCTTATCGCACAGTTCTGAAGCTAAAATAAAATGCAAAATGTTTAAGATAAATGCCAAATAAATCAGAGTTAGATGATGCTATATAGGTATGTCTTTTTCAAAATAACTAAAATAATTCTCAAAGCAACGAGGATTTGTGTTTTAAACAATGACAGTTTTCGGTATATAGTATGACTAACAAACATAGAAATACGTATTACAAAGATAATTTGCCTGAAATGATAAGAAAGTCTTTTGTGACTTGAAAATGAATTTCATTTTCTCATAATTAAACAAAAAAAAAAAAAACAGATTATCATCAAATTCAAACTTTAAAAAGGTCTCATCAATAAACTAATTTATTTCAAAATTGGTTAAATGATGGCTCATAGAATAATGGGATAAAGGGATTGTGAAGAGGTGTACTAAAATGTTTATGTGTATCAGGGATACTTATAAAGTTAACTTGCACTATTTCAATTTTCAATGAGATGTCGTTAGTCCCAATTCCTAATTCCACTAAAATCGTTTTCTAGTTATACCCTTATGTGATCTAAGCGAACTTTGGGATTAATGATGTCACAAAACACTTAGTTGTAGTTTCAATGGAATAGCAGGAACGAAAAGAGATAAAACAGAAACTGTAAG
The DNA here is from genome assembly GCA_030562195.1 of Nipponacmea schrenckii. Classification (NCBI taxonomy): domain Eukaryota; kingdom Metazoa; phylum Mollusca; class Gastropoda; family Lottiidae; genus Nipponacmea; species Nipponacmea schrenckii. Next base: position 7,925 of record JAUJPP010000817.1, read on the forward strand.
TTACTTACCAGTCTGACTGTAGGACCAATCCAAAATTAAAAACCACAAAAAGCTAAATAGCATCATTTCTACTGCACTCTAGCTCGTCAGTAAAATCCAATAAAGCTTTCCCTTCCAATTCTCTTCCTAGGTTTACAATCAAAAAGACTTTTATTCTGATAAAGAGGTAAAGGTATTCCCCTCTCAATGATAAATTTTATAGGTTGGCTAAAAAGGATATTTCTAATGAGGTCAAAAATCTTCCTGGATCCCTACCAATCAAATCACGGGTACATGTGTGTTTTTATTTTGTGTTTTTCTAAAAAGAAATTAAATACGTTATGTATCATTACCCAAAGTGAAATTCATAAACATCTATCGTCAAAAGACTTTTTATACTGGGCATAAAAAAAAGTAAACCAAATACGTCATAACTTAAAGATGGGTTGCCTCATTAATTAGAGCCAAAGTAAGCTTACTAATTGATTAATTGGGGTTTCTAATGAATAATCCATGTATTCTCACGTTTAAAAGACCTATGTAGACGCAGAAATGCTTGTGGAATCCATTTGACTCTGATCTGCTTTGAAACGCTAAATTTAGACTCCATGTTTGTTCACGTGACCAAATGACGTCATATGAATAAAGGCGTATAAGAATTGATTTTGTATTTTATTATTAGTGAGTTAAAACTTATTTAAATTAATTCATAATGTTTTTTAAACGTTTTATTGCCTTTTGGTAGAGATAATAAATGGAATACCAAAATGCCATTGTTGTTGTGAAAAATATTAAGGAACGTGGGCAATAACAACAGCGTCCGGTTACGTCATGATTTATGTACCAAATTGTCAGACTGGATGATCAAAAAAAAGATCAACGACATTCCGGTCATAATTGTACTTAGTAAATTTCCAGTCAAAGATTTTGTTTTTCAATTCCAATTGCTTCGATTGTTTATTGCCTTTTTACTTTCACAACCTTTCTACTTAAATTTCTTCTTCGCTTAGATTTCATGAGAATTTTCAAATTTAATATAATACTTGTTGTTTAATAATCTCCAACCGAGCGGATCGCACTTCCTGTATGAACATGACTTATTCAAGGTCTATTATTTGACGTCAATAGTTTATCTTAAAGGGGCACAGTCTTGATTTCTTTCGGACAATTATCCGACAGCCTCAAACACATGAAATCTTTTGCTTAGCTAATCAGAAATAGTCTACAGAGCTTACCTTTGAAATCTGAGCCTTCAATTCCATGTCCGTGTTTGAAAATCATAATTTTTTCAATTTTCAGACTGACTGGAGACCAGCCGCGTACAGCACGGAAAAAAAATAAAAAATGAAATGTTTTCGTTTGAGGTATATTTCACGGTATTTTGCGATTTTCTTAGAGCTTGAGTATTTCTGAGGACTGTTTAAATGTAACAAAGGCCAAAAAACGACCCCAAAAAATCAAGATTGTGCCGCATTAAAATCTGTTTATTCAATAACCAAACGATATAATCTCATATTGCTGTATAGTGTGTGACTTCAATGTTTTAATGTTTAAATGTTTACGTATATTTCAATTAAAGATCGTTATACTTTTCGTTAGTAAACAAAAATAAAAGAGTAATTGTACAAAAATATGTCTCCCCTTTGTTCTGAGAGTTTCAACTACTTATATTGAGCCATTTTAAAGCCAAATTAAAAATGCTTAGTTATCAATTGGTACCTTTTTGATTTCCTCTTTTAAAACAAATTCATTATGATCAAGTAAATAAATATGGTAGAAATACCAATTATATTTATTACAGTAATCCGTAACAGGCAGCCAAGCATGGAAAGGATGTGACATTATTTATTTATTAAGCATACTCTAATTTCAAGTAGATTTATTTTCAGAAAAGGCATATTACCGTTACCTAAAGGCAGAAACAAAAGGAATAGACCAAGCGAAGATAATTCAAGGATTTGTTATTACCGTGGCGTAGAAACAGTAATACGATATCTTCCTGGATAAAGATATGCAGGTCACATTGCACGCGGCGCACATTGCACTAAAATGTTTTAAGCCAAGAACGATGATTGGATTTTATGCTTTATATTTTTAACGTAGGCTAACAAAAGACATGATG
>JAUJPP010000820.1:0-10394 GCA_030562195.1 Nipponacmea schrenckii
AAAGATCTTAAAAAGAGCCCAGAGAAAGAGATCTTAAAAAGAGACCAGAAAAGAGATCCAAGAAAGAGATCAAAGAAAGAGATCCGAGAAAGAGATCTTAGAAAGGGACCAGAGAAAGAGTTCTTAGAAAGGGACCAGAGAAAAAGATCTTAGAAAGAGATCGGAGAAAAAGATACGAGAAAGAGATCCAAGAAAGAGATAAGATAAAGAGATCTTAGAAAGATATCCCAGAAAGAGATTAGATAAAGAGATCCAAGAAAGAGATCAGATAAAGAGATCAGAGAAAGAGATCCGAGAAAGAGATCAGATAAAAAGGCCAGAAAAAGAGATCAGATAAAGAGACCAGAGAAAGAGATCAGATAAAGAGATCAGAGAAAGAGATCAGATAAAGAGACCAGAGAAAGAGATCAGATAAAGAGACCAGAGAAAGAGATCAGAAGACGACTAAAGAGATCAATAGTACTTCAAGACTTAAATTTCTTAATTTTCAGCACCACTCAGAAGCAATATATTGAATAGCTCTGAGAAACTATCATTTAGAGTTTTAGCATCTTCAAATTGTTCTGTTAATGTAAAAGTAAGCTTAAACAACAGTTCAAAAATGGACAACTAACCTGTATTTTGTAGAGCTGCTATACCATGTGCAGTACCAGCTACCTGTGTGACCATCACACCATATCCAAACTTCTCAAATTTACCAACCTATATACAATACAATAGACAGTTATTATATCATATCTTGTTCATTATTACTAAATACTATTATTCTATTAGTTTGACTATCAGTTTTTGTAGACATTAGCCTAATGATGCAAAGCTTAACAGCCAATCGATTCATTCTTTGTAGATAACCTAATCTTACTTCTTGACTATCATACCAAGCAGTGGCCAAGCAAACAAAGCCCTCTTACACAATCAATTTAAATATAATAAGTCCAATGGTCTTAAAAACTCATTCAATATATTTTTAAATACAGGCAAAAACTTTGGCCTCCATCTTGTTTCACAAGACAATTATTGTGGACAGACATTCAGGAGCAATGGTATGCTATATACATATTGGTAATGTGGGTATAAAAAATAACACATTGTGGAAGATGGTAAATAATTACCTGTAGTTTTTGTTTATATCTATCATACATATAGGAAACACATTCATTAATAATCTCTTTCTGTTGTAATAACAATATACCACGTGCTGTACTAGCAAAGTTTAATAAACTACCTAGTAACGACTGCTCCCAATATAACCTAAAACATAAACATTTTACTATAGGCCTGTAACACTTTTCAAAAAGGAAATCAAATTTTTATAGTAGAGTTACAAATTAATGCAAAACCCACGAAAATTATAATTTGAAATAGTTAGAGTGGTGATGGAAAACTTAAAGTCTTGGCCTGTAAGGTTTAAGACACCATCTATTTCACAACTGGAATGCAATAGTCATCTTGATCAACAGGTTTTAAAAACAATAAACTGAATGATACAGTTAATGAGTTTAATTTCTAGGTAGAAATTAACTTAGGATGCACCTAATATAATATACTTACACACCATATTGGTCATCATCTGGTTTGGATATTAAGGTATTTGAATTAGAGGGAGTGGGAGTAACTGCCCTTTCCCCAGCCTGGCAGGCCTAAAAAATACACAAATACTTAACAACATCCATAAAAACAAATACTAATAAATATTGAACACATCATATCATGTTGCCTAAATTGGACACTAGAGTGACTAGATTATTAAATCACTGTAGACATCAGATTTGTTATTGTGATGTTGTGTTTGACAATATGTTCAAGTTTAAGTTCCAATTATGACAGTTATTATGACACATGCATTGAAGTACAGTTTATTGTTGGATACAAATTGAATAGTAGTGACAAGAATGACAAAATGGGGAATAATTAATCAACAAATCTGCAATAGACAGCTGATTTTGAACTAGTATCAAATCTTTTTTAATATGATCTAATTAAAATGCAGATAGATGTTGCAATCTTCTCTTTTCTGTACGACTCTTGCCCAAGAAAAAAAATCTTGATCTACTGACAACATTTTAATGGTGTTGGACCAAGTCTTACCTCTTCCCAAGCATCAGCTACACAGGAATGTAGGTTATAATGATGAAGTGAATATAAACCATCACAAGTTATATATAACTGACGACAGATATATAGATATACACCAATAACTGTTTGTGATGGCACGGTAATTTCGGGAGGTAAATCTTTCTTTAAACAACGCTTGGTAAATTCACAGATATAATGGATTGGTGGTAATCCTCTACAAACAAATATCATGAAATTGATAATCAGATATAATATATATTCTCAACTACAAGCAAGAGCAAGGCTCTAGGATCTTAAATACCAAAACTCACATATAATTTCCTAGTAATAGTTTATTTATTTACAATAATCTAATAATAATTCTAATTCCTTAGCAAATCTAATGCATAAATAGATCTACTAGATATAGCAACTATAAACATGATCTAGATCTAAAATATCCCAAATGTTTTTTTCAATATGTGAATAAAATATTAACATACACTAAAGAACATATATATAATTCTCAATCTTTCATTAGAGAATAAAAGCCCACTGAATTGATAATTCATTAAAATGAAATCAAACAAAACATACCTAGCCTTTGAGAACATAGTACCACCTTCCCCATACATTAAATGTTGTCTACCATACTCATCAGAAGCTACAACACAGAGTATATCTGCTACTCGTATTAACGCTTCTTCACTGGGTAGATCTTCCAATCTCTATAATAAATACACAAAATAAACAATTAGAGACGGGGAAGAAGGCGAAGAAAAATCAAAATTAGGAATGTACCAGTACCCAAGTTTCTCCAAGACAAAAAATCATTTTGATAGGTTACAATTCACGGTCTTGCATGACAAGGTCTGATCTTTCAGTCCACCAAACAGTAAATGTATAATCCAGGGAAATATCAATGCTAAGAGGTAAAATATAAATATTTGTTTCTTACTTTATTATTTATTGATAAGGGGGCATGGTCTAAATAATGATGAGTACTTACTATATTGGTATTTAAGTAATGTGAGATAGGAATATACTCATTATATTGGTATTTAAGTACTGTTAGATAGATATATACTTACTATATTGGTATTTAAGTAATGTGAGATAGGTATATACTTACTATATTGGTATTTAAGTGCTGTTAGATAGATATATACTTACTATATTGGTATTTAAGTAATGTGAGATAGGTATATTCTTACTATATTGGTATTTAATAATAATAATAATAAACTCTTTATTTTACATGGGTCAGAATTAGGCCCAATACACAAGGACATGGTCCTGTCTCACATTCAGCCCATGGGGCAATACTTTGGGAAAAAAAAAAAAAAAAAAAAAAAAAAAAAGAAAATAAAATCGAAAATACATAATATGTCAATATACAATTCGTCTGAAATACTAAAAATACACAAGTACATGTGTATCAAATGGACAGAGATATATGTTCCGGCGATCAAGTACATGACCACAAATAAATATACAATACTCCACGTACAATTTGTTTAAAAATACACAAGTACATGTGCATGAATGGACAGATTTTCAACCTACAATTTGTTTATAAAATGGATGTAATATATAGTTCCCGCGGCCATGCACACGACCGCAAAAAATCACGTATTATTTCAACGTACAATTTATTTTCAAATACACAATTACATGTGTAAATAATGGACAGATTTATCTTCCGGTGATCAAGTACATGACAGCAAAAACCATATATCATTTCAATGTACAATTAGTTTTAAAATACACAAGTACATGTGTATAAAATGGACAGATTCATCATTCTGCGATCAAGTACATGACCACAAAAACCAAGGAATAGACAAGTACATCTGCATGAGACGATCAGACATCAAAACATACATATAAAAAAAAAAAAAAAAAAGAAAAAAAAAAAAAGAAAAAAAGAATTGCCAAAGCGTCAGTGCAATGTGCTGCGAGCGGGCTACCCAACCCTACTCCATTTTATGTTCTTATTTTCTATGGAGGGGGAGGTAAGATTTGTCCATGCTCAAGACCAGCTTTAAGGATGTTTACTCATCCCCCGACAGTAGTAATTTAGATTTTCAAAATGGTTCAAGATAGGCCAAAATAGAATTGTTGGTGGTGATATACCTGTGGGAAAGGGAAAAATAAAATTAATAATTACTTAAATCATTAAATCATGGAGAAACACAATTGTTAAGATAGCCATCAGCAAGTAATCCTATAGTTGGTGAAAAGAATACCCGTGTAACAGGAAGTATGCTTATGTTAATGAAAGATTACCAAGAATCATCCTTCGAAAAGTCTTAAAATCTGATGCTGATTTAATATTTTCGTCTAGACCATTCCATAAAATTGACTCTTTGTATTTAATACTTTGTTTAATCAAATTGATTCGTGGTTTTTGCACCACAAGTTTTGAATTTATGCTAGAATAAGGCGTCTGTTTATAGCTAAAGAGGCTTGAAAGGTAGGAAGGAGACAAGTTGTTCAGAATTTTATACATAAATTTATACGAATTAAAATTATGCCTGGTTTTAATGTCAAAAATATTAAGCCTTTTAAGATTCAGTGACAAATCAGTATTATACTTAGAACCAAGAATTAATCTAAAAGCAATTTTTTGTTGCCTGTGTAAAATATCGGCCGATGCAATGTCGTGCGAATCCCAAATAGTTGAACAATAATCCAAATATGGTTGAAAGTGACATTTATAAAAAATAGATCTATATTTTTCAGGCATGATCTTTCTTAACTGTCGCAGTTGAAATAACTTAGTATTTAAAATTTTAGCAACGAACTTTACGTGCGGAGTCCATGAGAGATTTTGATTCACAGTAACACCTAGTAATTTAAAGTTTTCAACTTGTTCAATAAATTGATTATTAAGTTCAATTGATAAATCTGATGAATATTTTCTTTTTTGAGAAGTTGTAATTAACATACATTTGGTCTTATTTTCATTTAAAATCATGACATTAAAGGAACACCAGTTTAAGATTGCATCAGTATCTTCTTGCAATTTTAATTGTATGTCAGTAACCGATTTACCAGAAGTATAAATCGTAGTATCATCCGCAAAAAGATCACAGTTAGAGTTAATATGCAATGGCAAATCATTAATATAAAGATTAAACAGCAAGGGACCTAAAATTGATCCTTGTGGTACTCCATACTTTATACTTCGAGAAGACGAAAGAGTTCCATTGACGTAACAACGCTGAGTACGATTCGACAAGTAACAATTTATGAAGGTTATTAATGCATTCGAAAATTTGTATAGTTTTAGTTTTTCAATAATTATCTCATGGGAAATCAAATCAAATGCTTTTGTAAAATCAAAGAAAATAGAACCAACCATAAGATTATTATTTACTGCATCATAAACGTTTTCAATTATGTTAGTCAGAGCTGTTTGACAAGAACTATTAGACCTAAAACCAGATTGGTGCGAATACAATAACTTATTATTATTTAAGAAATTATTTATATGTTTTGAATAATGTCTTTCAAGTGGTTTAGACACACTAGATAATACAGAAATTGGTCTATAATTATTAGGATCAGATTTAGCGCCGGATTTATACAGTGGTAAAACTTTTGCTTCTTTGAATTTATCAGGAAATATATTTGCATCAATGCATAGATTATATATATGTGTCAAAGGACCACTTAACGTAAAAGCACCATATTTGAGAAATAGAGGATTTAATTTATCTAAACCAGCACTTTTGGTTGCATTTAACGAAGACAACTGTTTAAAAACTTCATATTTGTTAATGTAGGGAATCGAACATTCTTCATTAGAATTTAACTTAGAAGTGACAAATTCTTCTATTTTATTTACGAAATAACTTTTATCAATATTTCTATGAACATGCTTTTGATTAATCAATTTGGATGCAATATTTGAAAAATGATCATTGACTACCTCGGGTTCTAAAGGAATCAGATTAGTTGAATTATTAGCCTTATTAGTTAAGGAGTTGATAACTTTCCAGATATGTTTTGAGTTTTTCTGATCTGAAGCAAGTTTTATGTTAAACTGCTTTTTGGCTTTATCGATCATTTTAATGACCAAATTTCTACACTTCCGATATTCATCATCTTTGCCTTTCTTTTTCAAACCGTCTCTTATGCGCATTAATTTTAAAATTTCAGAGTCTAACCAGGGTGTCTTTATTTCATTTTTGACACGTTTTAACTTTAATGGTGCATGGGTATCAATTATTGGCTGGATAATATTATACCAAGATTCTAACGCAATATTGGGGTCAGATTTAGTATAAATTTTATCAAAAGGGGCTGTTGCAAGATCATTATTAAATAAATCTACATCAAAATGTTTCATACTCCGGTAGTAAATATAAACATGCTTAGGTTTTGGAATATGTGCGCCTTTTTTATTCCAGGTAATACAAGTTGGGTAGTGATCAGATAAACCATATACCGGGACATTAACTTCAGTTATATTACTTTCATTCGAAACGATAACATGATCAATGATAGTGGAAGATGCTTTAGTTACTCGAGTAGGAACTTTTATAATTTGTTTTAAACTATATAAAGACAGTAAATTATTCCAATTTGAATTTTTTCCATTTGACACATCAATATTAATATCACCTAACACAATAATTTCTTTATTTTCGTTCCAAACCTTTTCAGTCATTTTAGCAAATGAGTCTAACCAGCATTTATTAGAATTCGGGTGCCTATAAATGCAACATATTAATAAGGGTTTATGTTTAGTGAGATTTATTTCAATCCAAATTGCTTCTATATCAAGCGATTCTAAATCTTCCCGTCTCCTACAATTTAAATGTTCTTTAACAAAAAGTAGAAGTCCAGCTGAACTATTATTACACTTATCTTTTCGAAATGGCAAGTGAAATCCTGGAGTACTGAAATATTTAGTTGGTACAAACGACTTTAGGTGAGTTTCAGATAAACCAAAAATGTCAAAATTTGAAATAAGTTGGCAAATTTGAGTCTTTTTATTTACCGCATGGCAAACATTTAAGTGACCAATATGAATACCCCGCTCTTTTAAAAAGTTATACATATTATATGGTTTAAAACAATTAGTAAGATAGACGTCTGGCTGTTGCTGAAAGTGAATTTAAAATACAATTTAATGCCTGTGAGTTATACCTTAAAGGATAAATAAAAGGATTAGATTTTCTGTTCTGTCTGACAACCGAATCTACAATGATATGAGATAAAATATTAGTTCCAAAATTATTTAAATGAACACCATCTTGCACCAAAACTTCACGAGGGGACCTACAAATGAAAGAATCGTAAATATTAATATACTGACATCTATTGTCATGACAAAACTGCCGTAGAAAATAGTTAAATTTTTGGCACCGCATCTGGAAATTAAAAGGATTAATTCGAGGGATTACAGAACATACAAATATATTAATATCGTTATAGTTAGTTAGTAGGTCCTTCAATAAATTCTTATAGTCATTTACACATTGTTGAAAAGTTGCTAATTTCCTGCTTATGTCATTTCCTCCGACAGAGAGCACAATGTTTTTGATAGACGTAGCTTCACCAAGTAATTGTAATAATCTCGGTTTAAGTTCGCTAATTGTCGATCCACTGTTGGTATCGATGACACATAATTGTCCTAAGTTGTCTGATAGTCGTAACGAAGAAAGGGACTTCACGAGAGAACTTCCAATGACTAAGGTTTCGGCACACGCGATGGATCTTTGAATGGGCCGAGTTGTAAAATCATGAGTTTTCTTAATGGCTTTAGTTGACTTCTTAAGGTTTTGCTTCTTTATAAGTTCATTAACTTTATCAAAATTTATAGGTTGAGTAAGTTTAACAGTGGGAACTGGCACTGGTATCGGACCTGAGACCGCAGATAGTTTCTTGGTTAAGTCATTGATTTGGTATTTAAGTAATGTGAGATAGGTATATACTTACTATATTGGTATTTAAGTACTGTTAGATAGATATATACTTACTATATTGGTATTTAAGTAATGTGAGATAGGTATATACTTACTATATTGGTATTTAAGTACTGTGAGATAGGTATATACTTACTATATTGGTATTTAAGTACTGTTAGATAGATATATACTTACTATATTGGTATTTAAGTAATGTGAGATAGGTATATACTTACTATATTAGAATTTAAGTAATGTGAGATAGGTATATACTTACTATATTGGCATTTAAGTACTGTGAGATAGGTATATACTTACTATATTGGTATTTAAGTAATGTGAGATAGAAATATACTTACTATATTGGTATTGAAGTAATGTGAGATAGGTATATACTTTCTATATTGGTATTTAAGTACTGTGAGATAGGTATATACTTACTATATTGGTATTTAAGTACTGTGAGATAGGTATATACTTACTATATTGGTATTTAAGTACTGTGAGATAGGTATATACTTACTATATTAGTATTTAAGTACTGTGAGATAGGTATATACTTACTATATTGGTATTTAAGTACTGTGAGATAGGTATATACTTACTATATTGGTATTTAAGTACTGTGAGATAGGTATATACTTACTATATTAGTATTTAAGTACTGTGAGATAGGTATATACTTACTATATTGGTATTTAAGTACTGTGAGATAGGTATATACTTACTATATTAGTATTTAAGTACTGTGAGATAGGTATATACTTACTATATTAGTATTTAAGTACTGTGAGATAGGTATATACTTACTATATTGGTATTTAAGTACTGTGAGATAGGTATATACTTACTATATTGGTATTTAAGTACTGTGAGATAGGCATATACTTACTATATTGGTATTTAAGTACTGTTAGATAGGTATATACTTACTATATTGGTATTTAAGTACTGTGAGATAGGTATATACTTACTATATTGGTATTTAAGTACTGTTAGATAGGTATATACTTACTATATTGGTATTTAAGTACTGTGAGATAGGTATATACTTACTATATTGGTATTTAAGTACTGTGAGATAGGTATATACTTACTATATTGGTATTTAAGTACTGTGAGATAGGTATATACTTACTATATTGGTATTTAAGTACTGTGAGATAGGTATATACTTACTATATTGGTATTTAAGTACTGTGAGATAGGTATTAATAAAGTTGATGTTATTTCATTACGACAGAAACATATCTCACATAACCTTCCACAACTACACAAATCTTTCAACACTTCACTCACTAGACCAGCAGCATCCAAACTTTCTATAATAAATATCATATCAACAAAGTATTACAAAATAATCTTTTATGAGGTCTTAACTTTGTAGATTTCAGTTATTATTGTAAAATGAAATGAAATGAGTTTTACGCCCTACTCTTCTACACCTTACACCTACTGGACTAATCAAAACAGGCAATGCCATGCAGTGTGCATTGAGGGAAAGTTTGCCATGATAGCAGCATAAGCTGTGTATACATGTATTTTCGTGATAAGGTATCTTTAATGTACACAATCTGTAGCCTAGATGTTGTATACATGTCAGCCACACCAACCTGCATCACAGACAAGGAGAAAATGGTTGAAGAATCTGTAATCTTTGTCGGGATTGAACCTTGGATTTCATGGTTACCAAGCAAGCAAGCTACTAAGGGTTATAATTGAAGAAGAATGAGAAAGCTAAAGATATATTGTTTGCTTATGAAAAGAAATGAAAAGAATGGAGTTTACATCCTTCTCTTTGCACCCAATGGGCTAATGAAGGCAGAAGTGCTTGTTTATGGAAGATACCATAAATGTCAAATAATGTTTATTACCTGATTTAGAACTAAGAACTGAAGGACTATCAACTACTATCATGACTAATGACTTCAATAAACTTGTCACTGTTACTGGATCTAAAAATAATTAAAAACTAGAGCCACACGTGGCACAGAGTGGGACTTTGCTAACATTGCAAAATTGCAACAAACAGGCTGAAACATCTGATTTTCTGGGAGAAACTGGTCAAAGCAACGAGGTATCTGTGTGCGAAGATTTTTTTGGAAAAACGTTATTTCCTATTGACGTAATTCGGTGACCTATATAAATGCTCAATTAAAAATTTACCCGGATATGCCACGCCCATCTAATTTCTTTTGCGTAAATCTAATAACATTCAAAATATATATTCACGGTACAAATTTGAAGCTTGTACATCTAATAGATCACGAGATATGCACAAATACATTTCAAAAAAGTAAAAGGTACTAAAATTCTGAAAGTGCAAAAATTAAATTTTCATTTTATAAACTTTGGTTATACATCGCTGGAAAGTGGACAAAAAGCGCCTTAGGAATCTGAAAAAAATAACCCTCTAAA
>JAUJPP010000821.1:0-10538 GCA_030562195.1 Nipponacmea schrenckii
ACCAACTTGGTTCTGTTCATAAAACACATACCTGTCTCTGTTGGTTGATATATTGTTGTGAATCTTCACGAGCTTGCTGGGATACTGTTTCCATGGCAACACGATTCCGTTCTCTCTCATCTTTTAGAGCATCCCTCAAATTCTCCTACAATAAGACAACCATAACAATTGAAGATTTCCAAAATTCTTTGGCACTTAACATGCATAAATAACTATCAAATGGAAAATGAAATGGAATTTAAAATGCTTTTCTGGTCCAGAATTGACTGTCATCAGTGTGCAATGAGGGAAGTTTTGCCAGGACAGTAGCATCAACTCATTCCAACTGTAGCAGGTTTTAAAATACACACAGATGTTTGTCCATGTTAGACTTTTGACGTTCTATAGCACAGTCGATTAGAGCATTGGTTCTTTACATGATGTCATTTGGTTGGGTACATCAAGCAAATGGTTGCTGTGGGTTCCAATTTCGATCAGTGTATGAAGTCTGATGACTTCAGGCCCTTGAATAAGTCATTGTCACTCATAGCTCCATTTCACTCAGCTGTAAATGGATCCTTAACTGTGAACCCAAATTGTTATCCTTGTAAAATATATCGGTAGTTATTTCTTTCTTCAATTTTCCCTCTGACTACATCTCTGACATTCGGTAACCTTTTTTGAAGAAGGTATATCCTAACCAATACTTGATTTGAAAAAACAAATTGACCCAGCATACCTCCATTTTGGTTTGTTCAAATTTTAATGCTGCCTGAACATTAACACGAGATTCTTTCTCACTGTCTTCTAATCTCTTTCTCATCTTCTCTTCGGCTTCCGCCATCTTGGATTCTGATGCATCCTGGGAGGTTTTGATGGCTTCTGCTAATTTGGCTTGACTAGATTCTCTTTCTGCCTGGAAACCAAATAAAACTGTTAAAAATTGCAAAAATGAGCGTCCTCAGATATTGAAACAGTATAAAATAAAAATCAAAACAAATCGAGTCAGTAATGTGTTTAGAAATGTACATCCTGTTTTTGTTACTCCTTGTAACTCAGAGTTATTGTTCTTTTAAAAAAGGTCCCTTTTCTTAAGTTCTTTCATACTTTTGTACAGATTAAAAATGGCAATCTGTTTACCTCGAGGGCCTTCTCAATTTCTTCTCTTTGTTTTTCTCTTTCTTGCTTCAGAAACTCATCAAATTTTTCCTGAAACGAACCACATTACTCCATTGTAATTGATACTAATGATGGTGAAGATGATTAATTTAGGACCGTTTTTTTCTTGAGAACTTTAATTGTATATCCACACTAAGTTGCAGTATCACTTTAATTCAATCAAAACTATCTGAGTGACTCCACGCATTGGAATCGTGGGGTCATGTATCGCTACATGGCAATCCAAAAGATAGCTTGCCAGGCAAGGTAATATACGCCCACTGGCAGCATTTATTTAAAATAAAAACTTTTCAGTAAGGTTACAATAAGTGGTATGAAATATTCAACCTTCCAACCTATTTTTTTCTAGGGTCTCTAGTTTCATTAAAAACTGTCAAGAATTGTACCTAATAACAACTCATTAAATATTTTTGGGTATTTTTATGATTTGCAATAGGGTTCACCCTTAATAATATTTTGATATTTTTAATTCTTAATAAGGCTCATCCTTGGTTGATATTAAACAATTTCAGCGAGTTTTGTCAAAAAGGAATGTTTAGAGTGTTCACAAGCCAAAAGTTGAAAGCGTTTTTGAAAACAGGCGCAATAACTGACACTAAATATTTTTCGATTTATCTGATTTTCAATAGGGTTTATCCTTGTGAGAAAACAAATACTAAAGCCAAGTTTCATCAAAATCCATTCAAAATTGTTCTTTCTAGATTGTTTACGAGTTAAATTGAACGCGTTTTCAAAAACAAGGTCCATAACTTGTACTAAATATCTTTCGATTTTCAATAGGGTTCATCCTTGGGAGACAACAAATACTCCAGCCAAGTTACATCAAAATCCATTAAAAATTGTTCTTTCTAGAGTGTTTACAAGCTAAAATTGAACGCGTTTTCAAACACAAGGGCAATAACTGATACTAAATATATTTCTATTTATTTGATTTATAATAGGGTTCATCCTTGGGTAAAAACAAATACTCAAGCCAAAGTTAATCAAAATCCATTCAGAATAGTTCTTTCTAGAGTGTTTACAAGCTAAAATTGAATGCGTTTTCAAAAACAAGGGCAGTAACTCATACTAAAAATTTTTTCGATTTCGCTGATTTTCAATAGGGTTCATCCTTGAGTTATAACACACTCTCACACCAAGTTTCATAGAAATCCATCAAGAATTGTGCCATGTAGAGTGTTTACGAGACAAAAATTGAACGCGTTTAAAAGAACAAGGGCAATAATTCATATTAGATATATTTTGATATTTTTAATTTTCAATTAGGCTCATCCCTTGCGATATCCAACAATTTCAGTGAGTTTTGTCAACATTGGTCATGAATTGTACCTTCTAGAGTGTTTATTAGCCAAAAAGTTAAACCCGTTTTCAAACACAAGGGCAATAACTGACACTAAATATATTTCGATTTATTTGATTTTCAATAAGGTTCATCGTTGGGTAAAAACAAACACTCAAGCCAAGTTTTATCAAAATCCATTAAGAATTATTCTTTCTAGAGTGCTTACAAGCTAAAATTGAACGCGTTTTCAAACACAAGGGCAATAACTGATACTAAATATTTTTCGATTTAACTGAATTTCAATAGGGTTCATCCTTAGGTGATTACAAATACTCATGCCAAATTATGTCAAAATCGCTCAAGAATTGTGACTTGTAGAGTGTTTACAAGGCAAAAATCCAACACATTTTATAGAACAAGGGCAATAATTCCTATTAAATATAGTTCGATATGTGCTATTTTCAAAAGGGTTCATTCTTGGGTGATATTAAACAATTTCAGCAAGTTTCGTCAAAATCGGTCAATAACTGTGCTTTGTAGAGTGTTTACAAGCTAAAAATTGAACGCGTTTTCAAAAACAAGGGCAATAACTGATATTAAATTTTTTTCGATTTTACTGGTTTTCAATAGGTTTCATCCTTGGGTGATAACAAATACTCAAGCCAAGTTTCATCAAAATCCATTAAGAATTGTTCTCTCAAGAGTGTTTACAAGCTAAAATTGAACGCGTTTTCAAGAACAAGGGCAATAACTCATACTAAATGTTTTTCGATTTCGCTGATTTTCGATAGGGTTTATCCTTGAGTTATAACATACTCTCACACCAAGTTTCATCAAAATCGGTCAAGAATTGCACGTTGTAGAGTGTTTACGAGCCATTCAAGAACAAGGGCACAAACTCATACTAATTTTTTTCCGATTTCGCTGATTTTCAATAGGGTTCATCCTTGCGTGATCATAAACACTCATATTAAGTTTCATCTAAATCCGTCAAGAATTACACCGTGTAGAGTGTTTACGAGCAATTGTGGACGGACGGACGGATGGACGGACGGACGGACGGACGGACGGATGTGGGTGACGACAATATACGCCCCCCATTTCATGTGGGCGTATAAAAATAGGTGATATCTTACTAGTCGGTGAATGAAAGCTTATCCAATCATAAATTAATTTCGCGGACGTTTCTGTTGCTCTGATTTTACGTTTAATCTAGTAGAAAGACAACCGTAATTATTTTTAAGTTAACAGTTTATTAGTGAAACACCTCAGAAAACTAGTTACCCCATATCGCAGTACGTATCGGGGCATGATTAGCAATACCCAGCACTACACCCATATATGGATAACCCCACCCAGCCTGGCATGAAGGGGGGATAAAACAGCCGCCCTTACCTGTTGTTCCTGTCTCGACTTCTCTACAGCCTCCTTTATTCTCTGAATATGAGCCTCCTCTTCACTATCTAACCTCTCTTTGAACTCGGCTTGTAATTGGTCAAAAGATTTTTCAAACGACTCTGTCAGTTCGCGTATTTTTTGTTGAATATATTGTGTTGAGATTTCTTGATGTTCTAACTTTGCTACTTTGTTGCTTTCCTGGAAAAAGAAAGTTATTTTTTCAAAATTTTTAAACATCATCCCAAGTAGATTTTATTAGCAAATGAACAAAAATTAGGGAATTCAATTCAACAGAGTTTGATTTCAATAAAAGAGATTAAGGTGGTTAACAGACAGTAAAAATTCAATGAAGACAAGAGAAGATGATTTTTTATCCAGTTGCATGAATTTCATGTCCACCTAATTTTTGTTTTTGCCTCAGCCTCAGCAATTCAGTCTGTAATATTAGCTTCTGCTGGAAGCCCACATAAACATTGATCAACAAACAAAGTAAATTTTGTGAAAAGCATTCACAGAGCATGAAAAAAAGGGTACCAGACAAAAATGGAGACATTTTGATGAATTTTTTAAAGTTCTTAATGATATTTCCAAGACAACTATCTATAGGCTTTAAGGTTTAGCTCTGACTAATCTGGGTAAGGATACTTTTGAGATGAAAGCCCCATAGTTTTTATATTTCAGTAACCAACCTTATACTGTTCCACTACAACAGCTAGTGTATCATGGCCAGCTTGACGTAAACTTTTCATTTCTTCAGAATGAGCACCCTGTAAAATCATTAAATTAAATAACTAAATTACAAACAATAAGTTAGTCAGGATAAAATCTGAACTCTTTAATGTGGGAATCAGTTTAAGTATAACCATAGTAAGTATACAAAAGCCCTGTTAATGAGATATCTGTATCTACCTGCATCCTTAACTATTCCCGGATTGACCCAACCACACCCAATAAAACTTCACTGTTAATTTTATTCATGCTTTGATTGGTTAAAAACTAGTCATTAGAACAAGACTGTGATTAAACATTTCTAAGATGTCAATGGAGATAAAAGAATAGTGTAATGTCAAATAAACAGTCTCACCTCAATCTCTGCCAACTTTTGATTTTGTTGTTGTAGTTCATTTCTAGTTCTGTTCAAATCTTCTTCTAGGTTGGAATTGAGGGCTCTTAGTGCCAGTATTTCCTTTTAAAAAAATGGAAGAATAATTAATAAGATGCTTGACAGAGAATGTAATGTAGGACTGCTGGTAGGCTTGATTTTAAGAAAAAAACATTGGTAGAATAGCAACAAGATTTTAATTGATCTTGTGTGATAAAAACCATGTTTACTGAGGGAAGTTACTGTTCTGCCATTCAGTAGGTTTGATTTAAAATAAAAAACATTTGAAACCAGTAACATGAACTTATATAAAAAAATATCTGATTTTAATTGCTTTTTAAAAGGGTTCATTCTTGTGTGATAATAACAATTTTTGCTAAGTTGCATCTAAATTTGTTAAGAAATGTGTCCTATAGTGGTTTATGTTTGATTGTGTACAGACTGGCAGACGGATATGGATTTACCTCAAATAATGACTTAATAAACATGTCAAATCTTTTGATCTTACAGGACCTCAATTTCTAGTCGCATCCAAAACAACTAGATGCTTTTTCTCCATAATAACCTGCCTAATTGATGCAGACAACCTGCTTGACAACTACAAAAGTTCTATCTTTGGCAGAAAAATAAATTAAAAAAAACATTTTATACCTCGTTAGTCGCAGATTCAACCTCCCTACTTCCATCTTCTGATACAACAGAAATATCATCACTGACAGACGCAGCTAGGTGGCCATTGCTTCCAGGTATACTAGCACTCTCATTTAAAACAGGCTGGATAACAGAGTTTACAGTGGCAGCTAACTCTAAGTCTCTTTCAGAATGATTAACTCCCCTTGGTAATAACGGCGGTCCTTCTCCCACTCCTAAATCTGGCAACGAAGCACCTTCACCAACGCCAAGGTCTGGCAACACACGTGAATTGTCTCTAGCTTGATCAGTGTTTAAGAATATATCTGCTGGATTATCTGCCCTTGATGGGAGTTGACCTGGGGTCAGATCTAGTCCTGGTACGCCAGCCCGAATTGTTCCATCTAGAATATTTTCAGCCAGTCTTGCTGGATCAGTTTCATTCTGAATAAACAGGAAAAAATTTAATAAGTACGGAGGTCTGATTTGTGCACCAAAGGAACCACTAGGGCTTTGAAGTGTGCAAAGAGGGAAATTTTTATTGAAATTTTCTACACTCACATGTTTTTCTACACTAGACTGTCCTGTCTATTAGAAGGCAAAAAGGTAAATTTTCTACACTTACATGATGTCTAGGACTGTCCTGCCTGACCCTTTGGAAATCAACATGAACAATGCAGTAAGTGGACAACAAGGTAAATTTTCTACATGACAGTATAAAGTGGACAATGAGGTAAATATTTACACTTGCATGAAGTTGAGGATTGACCTGTCTGTCACAGAGACAGTATAAAGTGGACAATGAGGTAAATATTTACACTTGCATGAAGTTGAGGATTGTCCTGTCTGTCACAGAGACAGTATAAAGTGGACAATGAGGTAAATATTTACACTTGCATGAAGTTGAGGATTGTCCTGTCTTGTCACAGATAAAGGTATAAAGTGGACAATGAGGTAACTATATACACTAACATGAAGTTAAGGATTGTCCTGTCTGTCACAGAGACGGTATAAAGTGGACAATGAGGTAACTATATACACTAACATGAAGTTAAGGATTGTCCTGTCTTGTCACAGAGAAGGTATAAAGTGGACAATGAGGTAACTATATACACTTACATGAAGTTAAGGATTGTCCTGTCTGTCACAGAGACAGTATAAAGTGGACAATGAGGTAACTATATACACTTGCATGAAGTTAAGGATTGTCCTGTCTTGTCACAGAGAAGGTATAAAGTGGACAATGAGGTAACTATATACACTAACATGAAGTTAAGGATTGTCCTGTCTTGTCACAGAGAAGGTATAAAGTGGACAATGAGGTAAATATATACACTTACATGAAATTAAGGATTGTCCTGTCTGTCACAGAGAAAGGTATAAAGTGGACAATGAGGTAAATATTTACACTTACATAAGACCTAGGACTGTCCTGTCTGTCGCTAGCTGAAGCTGTTATATCCAGTCTTTGATGATTATTGTTATTATTATTACCTGGACCTCCGTTAATACCAGAAGGGTCAAGGTAAGTTGGAAATGTATTCTGAGCACATAGCAGATCTGGCTGGGATTGAGGTACTACTGAAAATAATCAAAGATTAGGAAATTAAGTGAAAGAAGAACTTTTCTTCTGTTTCAAGCCCAATTTTCAAAATTCCTCAAATTTGCAGAAATAGACACAAAATAATTTTTTGTGATTATCGTTTGTAGTCAGAATGTTAAAATAAACATATATAGATCTTAGTCTATGTTTTTATAATTGAATTTTCAATTAATTCAGAGAACTTTTCAACTCTTAAGCAGTAATTATAAGATCTTTATGAAAAAAAAGGTAGGATTTATTTATTTCCCCTGTTGTCACAATTTGGGACCTTGTACAGTTCGAAATTCCAAAAATATAAAATTAAAAACACTCTAACATATACTTGAGAATACCTGAAATTCAAATTAAATGTTCAATTTAAGAGGTATATAACTTTAATTAAGATAGCTTGCCAGGCAAGGTAACATACGCCCACTGATAGCTTTGATTGTAAAAGTAAAAGTCCAATTACAGCTGGTTCCTGATTTACAAGGAACTTGGAAGTTAACTATATTGTATTGCATTCAGTAAAAAAATCAAAAAGCATTTGTTGACAAACAGAACAATTTGAAATTCCCAGAATTCCAGGAATTCTTTTTGGAATCCTACCAAAATCTTCTTCTTCCTTGGTTGGTATTAAAGAAGTTTTTAGTTTATAGAATATAGTTTGTACAGTGTCCACAAGAAATGGTTGAAAGACAGAACAAATTTTGAAATCCAAAGTTCCAGAATTGAAGGAATTTCTTTCATAATCAAACAAAAATCAATAGGGGTCTGCCTTAGATGATAATGAACAAGTATGAGAAAATTCTATAAAAACTGTAGTCTCTACAGTGTCCACAAACAAACGGGCTGACAGACGAACAGACGGATGGACAGGGGCAACAACATTATACTTCCGAATTTCCATTTGGGTATATAAAAAACTGTACTTCCTGCATTGTCTACAAGCAATTGACGACACACAGAAAACTTTAAATTCCAAGTCCCAGAATTCCAGGAATTTTTCCAAGTCACAGAATTCCAGGAATTCTTTTCGTAATCAGACCAAAATGTATATTGGTTTTTCCTTGAGTGATAATAAACATATTGTATACAAAGTTTCAAAGAGATCCCAGGAATTTTTCCAAGTCACAGAATTCCAGACAGGGGCGACAACAATATACGTCCATATTTCTATGTGGGCATATAAAAACAAAGTTTCAAAGAGATCTATCAAAAACTGTAGTCTCAAGAGTGCCAACAAGCAATTGTAGACAGACAGAACAACTTCGAATTCCAAGTCCCAGAATTCCAGGAATTTTTTTTGGAATTATACCAAAATCGATAGGGGTCTTCATTGAATGATAATAAACATATATACCAAGTTTCAAGAAAATCCAATAAAAACTGTAGTCTCCACAGTGTCCACAAACAATTGTTGACAGACGGATGACAAACAGTACAATTTGAAATTCCAAGTTCCAGAATTCCAGGAATTTTTTTCAGAATCATATCAAAATCAATAGGGGTCTTCCTTGGATGGTAATAAACAAATATACCAAGTTACAAAAAGATTCATAAAGAAATGGAGTCTCTACAGTGTCCACAAGCTTTTGTTTACAAACAGAACAATTTGAAATTCAAATCCAAGAATTCCAGGAATTTTTTTCGGAATCATACCAAAATCAATAGGGGTCTTCATTGAATGATAATAAACATGTATACCAAGTTTCAAGAAAATCCAATGAAACCTGTAGTCTCCACAGTGTCCACAAACAATTATTGACAGACGGATGACAAACAGTACAATTCGAAATTCCAAGTCCCAGAATTCCAGGAATTTTTTTCAGAATCATATCAAAATCAATAGGGTTCTTCCTTGGATGGTTATAAACAAATATACCAAGTTACAAAAAGATTCATAAAAAAATGGAGTCTCTACAGTGTCCACAAGCTTTTGTTATCAAACAGAACAATTTGAAATTCAAAGTTCAAGAATTCCAGGAATTTTTTTCGGAATCATACCAAAATCGATAGGGGTCTTCGTTGAATGGTAATAAACATGTATACCAAGTTTCAAGAAGATCCAATAAAAACTGTAGTCTCTACAGTGTCCACAAACAATTGTTGACAGACGGATGAGAAACAGTACATTCGAAATTCCAAGTTCCAGAATTCCAGGAATTTTTTTCAGAATCATATCAAAATCAATAGGGGTCTTCCTTGGATGGTAATAAACAAATATACCAAGTTACAAACAGATTCATAAAGAAATGGAGTCTCTACAGTGTCCACAAGCTTTTGTTTACAAACAGAACAATTTGAAATTCAAAGTCCAAGAATTCCAGGAATTTTTTTCGGAATCATACAAAAATCGATAGGGTTCTTCCTTGAGTGATTATAAACAAGTATACCAAGTTTCAAGAAATTCCAATAAAAACTGTAGTCTCTACAGTGTCCACAAACAATTGTTGACAGACGGACCGACGGACCGACGGACCGACGGACCGACGGACCGACGGACAGGGGCGACAACAATATACGTCCACATTTCTATGTGGGCGTATAAAAACAATGAAACATTGTCAAGAAAATATAAGTTACCTGGTGGGAAAACTGCCCAAGGAGAAGCACAAGCTTCTACATTTCCTTCTGGTGGAATTTCATTAGGCTCTGCAGCCTAGATTAAAAGAAATTTGTATAGAAAGTTCTCAAGTATTTGGGACTTGATATGAGAAAGAGAAAGGGGAATTAACTGCTCTCTAACATGATGAAAAGAAAGGATGAGTTGGAAGTAATTTTAAAACATGAATAATTATGGAAATACATGTAGATCAATTTCAAGGATCTAATTCAGACTATAAGCTATAACACTAGTACCAATTAGGTTAGGTAAACAATGTCCAAACAACTAAGCTTATATTATTTCTTACAAGGATAACAACTTAGGTTCTAAGACTTGGTATTGAAGGAAAGGATGGTCAGGTGAAATTGGCCTTTTCATTATTAGTAATTCTATACAAGAACATAATATTAGGTATTAAACAGTTAAGATAGTCATAGAAGATAGATTTTTGTCTCTAAAAAAAAATATTTGTGATCAATAGTTTTCATTGGCCACAAATGTCCACTGAAAACAAAAACATTGCTATGTGATTAAGTTTTCATTAGCCATACAGGATTGTTATTGTTCTCAAGAAAGATTGTGCATACCGTTTTGTCACATGACTTTGTCTCACATGACAACATGGTTTAAATCAAGGCCATTTTGTCACGAAACAATGTCTGTCATGTCGGCAGTGTGTCCAAGTTATCAACTTACTTCAAATCCTCCGAAATCTCCAAACTCATCATCGTCTTCCATCTTTATTTAGATCTAATCTATAAATCTCAGTCCCTATCTG
>JAUJPP010000823.1:0-10218 GCA_030562195.1 Nipponacmea schrenckii
AACTATAGCATGCATTATAAATTTCAGTTATCAATTTTTGAATTTAAATAAAAAACTGAATGTAGTAGACTTTCAAATTTTTTGATCGCATATATTTCAGCTCGAAAACCACACAGACGTTTCTGATATAAGCATCGTTATATTACGCTACAAAGCTAACCTAGAAGTTGTGCATTACCAAGTGGGAAAGACTGCTTGTGTCTGATTGAAGCACAATCATCAAATTACAAGAATTGTAATAAGGTATGAAATTATAATTTAGCTTCATTATATTCTTAATATCATACCACATACAGTGTTAATTTCGATTGTAATCCCGCAACTTTATTTTCTGTCTGAATAATACTACAATTGATATTATTTCATATATTTCAGGCTCATTCAAGAAAGAAGATTGTATCATATCATTACCAAATCAGTAATCAGCCGCTTTGCCTGTCTAAT
Source organism: Nipponacmea schrenckii (assembly GCA_030562195.1). NCBI lineage: Eukaryota > Metazoa > Mollusca > Gastropoda > Lottiidae > Nipponacmea > Nipponacmea schrenckii. Next base: position 445 of record JAUJPP010000823.1, read on the forward strand.
CAATATCTTTCTGAGATTTAGCAATTGTATATAAACATTAATTACCAATTAGTAACCTTATAATTATCCAAAGTATAAGTAATCACAAAAAATCATATCAGTGACCCAATTATCAGTAACCTAATTATCAGTAACCCAAGTATCAAAACCGTATCAGTAACCCAAGTATCATTAACCAAAGTACCATATCAGTAACCAAAGTATCATTAACCAAAGTACAATATCAGTAACAAAAGTATCATTAACCAAAGTACCATATCAATAACCAAAGTACCATATCAGTAACCAAAGAATCATTAATCAAAGTACCATATCAGTAACTAAAGAATCATTAACCAAAGTACCATATCATTAACCAAAGTACCCAAAGTACCATATCAGTAACCAAAGAATCATTAACCAAAGTACCATATCATTAACCAAAGTACCATATCAGTAACCAAAGTACCATATCAGTAACCAAAGTATCATTAACCAAAGTACCATATCAGTAACCAAAGTATCAGTAACCAAAGTACCATATCAATAACCAAAGTACCATATCAGTAACCAAAGAATCATTAATCAAAGTACCATATCAGTAACTAAAGAATCATTAACCAAAGTACCATATCATTAACCAAAGTACCCAAAGTACCATATCAGTAACCAAAGAAACATTAATCAAAGTACCATATCAGTAACCAAAGTACCCTATCAGTAACCAAAGAATCATTAACCAAAGTACCATATCATTAACCAAAGTACCATATCAGTAACCAAAGTACCCTATCGGTAACCAAAGTATCATTAACCAAAGTACCATATCAGTAACCAAAGTATCAGTAACCAAAGTACCATATCAGTAACCAAAGTACCCTATCAGTAACCAAAGTACCATATCAGTAACCAAAGTATCATTAACCAAAGTTCCATATCAGTACCCAAAGTACCATATCAGTAACCAAAGTATCAGTAACCAAAGTATCATATCAGTAATCAAAGTACCCTATCAGAGCTTTTTCTTACCATACAATCAATAATTGTCATACTTTATTATTATTATGCCTCGTTCAAAGAAATCTAATTTATCTAACTTCTTGAAAAAGGACCAAAGCGTAAAGGTACAAAACAAAAAGGACCAAAATGTTAGGGAAACGAAGTGTATTAATAAAAATGTGCAGAATGTCTCTTCCAATGCCATAATAGATTTAAATCCTGTATTAGGGTCGATTCATCAAGGTGATATAAAATTTGGTGTGTATGCTGGATCTCAATGTGTTTGTATGTCGATTACAGCTGTTATATATTGTTCAATAAAAAATATTAATTTATGGTGTAAAGATGATATTGATGAAATATTATCTAGTGGGAATGAACTGTATACTTATGTAAGATCTTTACCTTCAATAAAACACGATTTTCTTATGATTTCCGAAATACCCAAGGAGGTAAAAGTGTTTGACCAATTATATCATCTTATTACACACGAAAATACATTTGTTGGTTGTATAAGGAAGGTGATTAATGAAAAAAGCTGTGATATTATCATGACGCTCCACGCTGCTTTACAAAAGAGTTTTTTAAATTATAATTTTGTTCTTATTACATTAAGGGAGTGTACTTTTGTAATTATTAAAAATAAAAATTCGTTTTTTGTTTTTGACAGTCATTCACGAAATTCTGAGGGATTTTTGAGTGCTGATGGCACAGCTATATTATTGAAATTTCAAGACCTTATGGGAATTTACCATCATTGTTGTGAGTTAGCTGGTTCTATGGAACTATTAAACGATGTACAATTTGAGGTAATAGGTGTTAATACACGTTTAACTCAAGATATATCTACGATTACAAATTCTACAAGCACTAACCCTGACATTTCTATAAATGACGTAAATAAATCGGAATATATCATTAGTTCAAGAGGGGAGAAAAACAGTCAATTTATATTTAAGCAGATAAATTTGCAAACAAAAGAAAACATATGTTCACAAATCGCTATACGTTCAATGGCTCTCAACAACGAGACGGTGGTATGTCCTTTAACCAAGCCTTTACATGTAAAACAAATACTTGGCGATGGTAATTGTTTATTTAGAGCTATATCCTTTGCTGTGTCTGGAACCGAAGATAACCACCACGAAATGAAATGAAATGAAATGTATTAAAGTGCATCAGCACCAAAACGGGCTATATAGCACTTGAATACGATTTACAATAAAAACAAAAATTAAAACTAGAAAATCAATACAGTAAAATAAAAACCATCACAGAAACCCCAAAAAGGGCAACAAAACAATGCTAAAAACAATATCACAGAATGGTTGTAACCCAAAATGGGCGAAAAATGGGCTAAAAACAAAATAGCAAAAACAAAACTATAACACAAAATATATTTTAAAATTTAAAATACAGATTAGTCTGTTTTAAAAACGCGACAACCTTCTCATAAAGAGAAGGTTGCGCAAACAGATGGAACAAGGATCTAGCACGGTAGTGCTGAGATCTTATAGGTTTGAGATGCGTGCACTCAATCAGAATGTGTTTCACTGTCAGGCGAACCTGGCAATGCTCACAGACTGGTTGAGGCTTGAGCAGGTAACAGTTGGTAAGGTGAGTATGTCCAAGACGAGAGCGACACAAAACAACTTCATTTCTCCTGTTGGCACAATAGGAGGATGGCCAATCCCCCAAAAGAGGCTTGATGGCATGAAGTTTGTTTGTATCTGCAGCATCCCATTTTTGCTGCCATCGTTGCAAAATAAAAGTCCTTATCACCGACTTAAAGTCGGTGTAAGGCAAGGAAAAGGGGGAGACCGGCAGTGACAAAGCAGCCTTAGCCGCCGCATCTGCCCGGTCATTCCCCCGTATATCCATGTGACTGGGGAGCCAACAAAGGACAATGTCCTTTTTTGGCCCAGAGAGCTTGTAAATATCTCCGATTATTGGGTGCACAAGCTGGATGTTATGAATAGCTTGTAATGCGGACAGAGAATCAGAATAGATAATACATTTTTTAAATGATGATGAGGACTGAAAGAACTCGAGTGCCTGTAAAATGGCAACGAGTTCTGCAGTAAAAATAGAGGCCGCTGGTGGAAGAGATACAGACAGGACTTCGGATGGTGTCACTGTTGCAGCTGCCACCTTATCACCATCCTTGGACCCATCTGTATAGAAAGGGGCATAATCCCCATATTTAGCCCTTAATTCAAGAAATTTCGACTTGAAGACGATCGAGCTTGTCTGTGACTTCTTATTGCTTGATAGACTAAAGTCTATCTGAAATGGAGAAATTGACCAAGGTGGAATTGTGGTCATTATGAAGTCCGCAATACTGTCGTGGCTGATACCAGCCGCTGACAAAAGTGGTTGAATGCGGACTCCAAAAGAAGAAATTGCACGAGGCTTTGCCTCGTACAAATGCTCAAAATAAGGACTAAATACGGGGCGGTGAGCCGGATGATATGGCAAAGATGCTATTTTTATTGCGTACTGCAGTGAAAGTCTGTCACGTCTGTCGTACAATGAGGGTTCGTTAGCCTCGACGTACAGACTTTCAACTGGAGTTGTGCGAAAAGCGCCTAAACTGATTCTAAGTCCTTGGTTGTGTATGGTGTCAAGTTCTTTGAGGTAGGATGGACGAGCTGAACCATACACCTGGCACCCATAATCGAGCTTGGATCGAACCAAAGCTCGATATAATCGGAGGAGGACCTTACGGTCGGCTCCCCAGTCAGTGTTGGGTAAGACTCTCAGTATGTTGAGAGCTTTCAGACATTTGTTCTTGAGGATTTTAATGTGTGGACGGAAAGAAAGCTTGCTGTCAAATGTAAGACCAAGGAATTTAAATTCCTGTACAACAGGAACGACAGCATTGTCCAAACGTAGCACTGGGTCAAGGTGCAAACCTCTTCGTTTACAGAAATGCATGCAGACAGTCTTGGATTTCGAAAATCGAAATCCATTGTCAGTTGCCCATTGCTGTAGATTGTTTAAGCAAAGCTGCAACTGACGCTCGATCGTCTGCATGTTAGTAGAACTGTAACACATCTGAAAGTCATCAACATACAGAGAGCCATCAACCCCCCGTCTAAGGCACGACGTGATGGAATTTATCTTGATGGAAAAAAGGGTAACGGATAATATGCTACCCTGAGGAACTCCATTATCCTGAGGAAAAGGGTCGGAAAGTATAGAGCCAAGTCGTACCTTAAACGTCCTATCATGTAGGAAATTGGAGATAAATAATGGCAATCTTCCTCTCAGACCGAAGTCAAAGAGATCGCGAAGAATGCCATATCTCCAAGTAGTGTCATATGCCTTCTCCAAATCAAAAAATATAGCTACTAAATGGTGATTCAAATCTAACGAGATGATCAAGAGTGCTCCTTTGGGACCGAAATCCACATTGGAGGTAAGTAAGTAGATTGTTGGACTCGAGGTGCCAAACGAGCCTTCTATTGATCATCCGTTCCATGGTTTTACATATGCAGCTGGTCAATGCAATAGGGCGATAATTTGTAGGATTCGTAGGATCCTTACCAGGTTTAGGTATGGGAATAATAGTAGCAATCCTCCATGAAGGAGGAAAGACACCGTCATCCCAAATCTGGTTAAATATAAGCAAAAGTTTTTTTAATGTAGGGTAAGGAAGATGTTTGAGGATCTGATAATGAATATCGTCAGGCCCAGTAGCTGTATCATGGGCCTGTTTTAAAGAATACTTTAGTTCAGATATAGTAAATTTTTCGTTATAATATTCCTCATTTTTAGATGTAAAATTTAACCCTTTTCTCTCTTCCCGGAGACGGACTCTCTGGAAAGCATCAGAGGAAAAGTTTGAGGATGAATTGAAAGAAAAATTACTTGCCAACGAATTAGCAATATCTGGTAGTATGGTGAGCGTTGAACCATCTACTTCTAGATGGTTCACAGATATTGTATCCGCTTTACCCTTGATCCTACGAATCCTATCCCAGACTGATTTGGAAGACGTACTCCTGCCATGACGACCTCTTTGCCTGGCGGATAGTCCGCCTGGCTTTGGCCCGTGCAATGCGAAAAGAGGTCATGTTGTCATCGGAAGGAGCACGTTCAAGCAGTGCTGTCTTACAATCTTCATTAAACCATGGTTTATTGAATCGTTTTGGAGTTGCCGAGGTTTTACGAATCGCCTGACCCGATACATCTTGTAAGATGGTGGTAAATAGTTCCATCGGGTCATCTGCTTCATCTAGATCATGTTGAGGAAAAGAAGAAATGCAAAGCGCCTCAAAGAGGGGCCAATTAGCTTTAGAGAGTTTCCATCTTTGTGGCCTGTCTACTGGTGAAGGACCATTATTCCGTAGAATTACAGGATAATGATCACTGTGGCAGAGATCGTCATGGACACTCCAAGAAAAATCTTGGAACAAAGATGGTGAGCTAATTGTCAGATCTAGATGAGAAAAGGTTTTTGTTCTTGAGCAGAAATATGTAGGCGATTCGTCATTAAAGATACAAAGATCGTTGTCATATATGAAGTCAGCTATTAATTTTCCTCTGTTGTTGTCATTAGGACTACCCCAAAAAGAATGGTGACCATTAAAATCTCCGAGCAAAATGCAAGGAGATGGAAGCTGGCCTACAAGGTCATCCAGGTCTCTGGGGTTTAGAGTGGAGTTAGGTGGCAAATAGATGGAGCAGAGGGTAATAGGCACGTGGAGTGTTACTCGCACGGCAATTACCTGTAGAGGAGAATTGAGTGTGACTTCGGACTGGGCAACGTTTCTATTGACAATAATAGAAACACCACCCGAGACCTTGTCATCACCAGTGCCATAATGGTGGTAAGAAACAAAGTGTTTAAAAGGCACTAAATGTAAATCCGTTGACTTGAGGAATGTCTCTTGCAGACAAAAAGCCAACGGATTGTATTGTTGGATTAATAGCTGAACTTCATAAAGATTATGACTTAAACCTCGACAATTCCATTGCATTATATTATTTTTTGAATGCATTGTCAGGGTGGTTTAATTGGACTACGAGGGTTGCGGTAAGGGGGGTTGAGAACTTCCGCATCAACCTCGGAAGCCTCCATATCTATATTATCAGATATGGCCGACTTCAAAATATCTCTTCCTCCCTTTTTGGAGGAAGAGGATACATGCTTTTTTGTAGACTTTCGCTGCGTTTAGCTCTGGACTGTTTTCCAGTCCCTTTTGGCTGAATATCTTTAGCTGGCTGACTAACACTAGTATCATCAGTACTTGACTTTTCAGTCTGAGTTGCTGATGATGTAGATGCCTCAGGAGCAGATGATAATAAGGCTAAAGACCGAGTTGGTACTCGCTTCAGCCAAGTTATGTCGGTCTGGCATTCTATGGATCTAGTAGAAGCCTTAACAACACTAGCAAAAGTCTTTCCGGAAGGAGTAGATGGGGTTTCCCCTTCTACAGCCTTCCGCGCTTCAGGATAGGAAACTTTGGTTTCTGTTTTGATTTTTTGAATTCGCTTTTCTAATTTCCACTTAGGGCAGTCCTTAGAAAAAGCGACATGGTTTCCTTCACAGTTGCAACAACAAGGAGTATCACTACAATCCTTGCTGTCGTGCCCGGACTTGCCACAACGTGCACATCGCAACGAACTTTTGCAAGTCCGAGTCCCGTGCCCAAAGCGCTGACAATTATAACACCTGAGAGGGTTTGGTATGAATGGCGAAACTTTAATACTTAAATAACCTACTTTTATTTCTGATGGTAAATCGGGTCTATTAAATAGAAGTATGAATGTATTAGTTGGTATCAGTTGGCCGTCACGACGGATTGAAATACGATCAACGTTCGTGACTCCAATGTCTTTTAATTCTTCCATCATTTCTTCTGAAGAACATCCACTTAGATCGGGGTGTCGAATGACACCCTTCGAGGAGTTCAAAGAAGAATGAGGAGATACACTGATGGGAATATTAACTAAAGATGTTGATTTTAATAAAAGCTCAGAATGAATTTTTCGATGGCATTCGAGCAGCAAAGACCCGTTACGAAGTTTTTTGATAGATTTAGGTTCGCTAGCCAAACCAGCTATTCCCTTGGCGATGGCGAATGGTGATAAAGATGCCAAAGACCTCTCAGGGTCACTACTTATAATGACAAGAAACCGAGGCCAGGAATCACTAGACGAGCTAGATGATTCAGTAAATTCTGCCTCGGTTAGTCTACGTTTATTGTTTTTTTTTAGGGGGGTTTAATGTAGCCATGAAGAAAATGTAAAAGATTCATCTCCCGAGACCCCCGACCACCACGGACCACGACCTCCGCGCAGGCTTGGCGCGGGACTCCAGCGCCAGCGCCCTAGGGGTAATCGGGAGATATACTCAGATAAAAATAGGGAATGAAAAGTTCTGAATGGAGCAAATAAATTTCGAACTTTCATTTTACTTTTACCTAATTGACCCTAGCTGTTGCTTCTGAGTCGGTGAATTGAATTGGATGATAAGGAAATAATCTGTGATTAGAAATTAGTTATCTGTTCTGACCACCGACTCATAGGCTCAACACGACAAGCCGATTGACCAGTGTGGGCCACACTGGCCACCCGTCTAGGAATCCCCTGGCCCAAAGTGATGTATTGGGAAGTATGTTACCCTCAACCACCAGGAGTCCATTCAAAACCGACACGGGTCGCACCTCACGGCAAACGAGGTGCCCCAATTCAGTCGCCTTTTACGACACGTAATGGGGGACGGTGGACCTATTCTTAACCCCGGTCCACTGGGGGTTAACCACCACGAAATCAGACTATCAGTTGTTTATCACTTGCTTCAAAATGAGAGTAAGTTTACGCAATTTTTAGAACACCGCTTTAGTACATTAGCCGAATACATTTCTATTTCAAACATGGCTCAGTCAGGTACATGGGGAACTGAAATAGAATTGTTTGCTATTGCTGACTTATTGCAAGTAGATATATATACATATTCCCGAAATGCGTGGCTTTGCTTTTCGAAAGATCAGACAAATATGATTAATCCTACTAACGATGGAAGCATTTATCTCAATCACAGAAATGGAAATCACTATGAACTGGTTTTACAAGTAGAAAGTAATAATATCTCTGAATCAATTATAGATATTTCAAACCATTGTCTACTAAATGTTTCCCAGTCACTAAATAAAAGGAAAAACAAAGGAAAACATTGGTCACATAAGAAGATGCGTACAGATACGAACCATGAGGCAAAATCCGATACTTATAATAAGAAATTAGAACAAATCCAAATAAAATATCATTCTGATAAAGATTATAGAGAAAAACAAAAAGAAAAAAGTAGACTGAAGTATGAAACTTGTCCGGTTCATAAAGCCAGTCTTAAACAAATTAATATAGAAAAATACCAAGCGGACCCACTGAACAAGATAAAGGCTAAATTAATAAGTAAAATTAAGTACAGAACTGATCAATCCCACCAAACTAAAGTCAAAGATTATAATAAAGAAAAATACAAAAACGATGAAATCCACCAAACTAAAGTCAAGGATTATAATAAAGAAAAATACAAAACAGACGAAATTTATCAAATCAAAACGAAAAATTATAATAAACAAAAATACAAAACTGATGAAATTTATCAAAACAAAACCAAGGATTATAATAAACAAAAATACAAAACTGATGAAGTTTATCAAAACAAAACCAAGGATTATAGTAGACAAAAATACAAAACTGATGAAGTTTATCAAAACAAAACCAAGAATTATAGTAAACAAAAATACAAAAAAGATGAAAATTTTCAAAGCAAAGTAAGACATTATAGTAAGAATAAATACAAAACCGATGAACAGCACAGAGATAAATTGAAGGTTCAAAATAAATTACGACGAGAAAGATTATACGAAGACTTGACTGACATAGAAAAAGTAATTGAAGAGTTCAGAAAAGAAATTTCAAGTGGACCAGAATTTGTTTGTTGTGTTTGTTTTAGACTTTTATTTAAACGTCAAGTCATATTGTGCAATATTGAAACCTTCAACAAAAACAATACCACTAACCAAATTGCAAAAAAATGTATATCACAAAAATATGTTCATGAATGCACTGAAGATTGTACGATTTCATGTTTAAAACCTGAATGTATGAAGTCTCTATGGATATGTTATAATTGTGAAAGAAAGATAAAATCAGGTAAAACACCAGCAGAATCCTATATAAATAACTTAGACCCAGGACCCATCCCAAAAGAACTCGACTGCTTGAACTCGCTAGAACATCACCTTATTGCGATAAATATACCTTTTATGAAAATGGTTAATCTTTCCAAATTTATGCAACACAAACTGAGTGGTGCGACGGTGTGTATTCCATCTGCTATAAATAAAACTATCAATGTTTTACCTCGCCTTGCAAATGACGATCAAATAATCAGGCTTCAACTAAAAAGAAGGATAACAAATAAAGGTTATTATAAATATGAATTTGTTACTAAAAATCATTTATTGTTAGCCTTGGAATATTTGAAACAAAACAATAAATATTATGAAAATATAAATTTTAATGATGAATGGACCAATTCCCTGATCGAAGAAATAAATAGTGAAAGTAATGACAGTACCAATTTTAATTCATTTGAAAGCTTGTCACATAACAATAACACAGAAGAAACTGAATTAGTTAATAGTAATACTTTAGAAGAAACTGAATTAGTTAATAGCAATAACACAGAAGAAACTGAATTAGTTAATAGTGATGATGAGTTACCGGATATTGACGACATACAGTTAAGAGGCCCAGTATTAGAAACATGTTTACAGC
>JAUJPP010000824.1:0-10655 GCA_030562195.1 Nipponacmea schrenckii
ATATCATTTGCCCATTTAAGAGGGCGAAACAGTAATAATGACCAGTTTTATTCAAGAGGACATCCTGTTAACTTAATTGATTACCAGTGAATTCATCAACATGTCAACTACATTTTGTTGGAGAACTGAAGTTAGGCCACACCAAATTTATTTTCTGTTCTTCGGAATTTTTTGAAAAAAAATAGGTACGAGCGAACGATTTTTTTTTTTTAATTTTAAAAAAAAAAACAAGGTTTCAGAATACTATTGTGATTTTTCAGGTACGGATGTATTTTTTTAATTTTAAAAAAAAAAAATTGAGCTGCAGACAGATTGAACAATGCTATTCTCTAGCCCCAAAACTAAGATGGGGCAAAACTAAGTCTGCAGTGTGTGTAGTAATTGGAAAATTTTAGTTGTTTCATTTAGTAAGTGAATCTGTACTAGACTGTGTACTAGAACAGATTCACTATAAATTAAATGAAACAACTAAAATGTTCCAATTACTGTGAGTTATGTAAGGATCCAACTAGACTGAATCATCTACCTGCCTTCAGCAGAGAGACAGAAGACCAAAGTATGAAAATATCATGAAATAGCACAACCAAATTGGTTGTGTTAAAATATTCGTCTTCCTTGGTGTTTTTTTTGTATCAAAAAGTTTCAATTTTCCTGTATGTTAATAGGTCAGCTACATACCACCCTTATTTAAGGCTTATTTTAGATATGCATGTTTGGTTCATACTTCAGAATGCACTGCACAAGCTTTGCTACAATTGTAGAGAGTGCTCACCAATCGTGAACACACACACATTTGAATTTGAAAATTAACTATAGAAGGTTTATCTTCATCTGAAAGCTTTTATAAATATCAACAACCAACGAACAAATCAAAAAATGCATTGTGAAAGTCTATGTTTAGTCCTCTCTTGGTCGCTTTCTAAAATATTTCCTTCCCCATGATCTTGCCTGTAAACCCTTGGATTGACATCTTTGAAAGTGCATTCTGCTGAAATATCCAAAGCCGTGTAAGGCAACAGAGTGTTTGACATGGATCGCATTGTGACAATCAAAAGCATCCTTTATAAGTTTTTGTCGCTGTAAAAGGGCCTACAAACACATGGCCATTCTAAGAAAAAAATTCCGGAAGCAGACGTTGCTAAGGTACCGATATGGGTGTACTCGAATCATGGTTCTGTGGTGTCGCTCGATAATTTTGTAAACTTAATTTTTTTCTCTTGGCCCATTTGTTGATTTTAACGATCTTGATTAAGGACAATTTTGGCAATTCAAACCAATTAATGTCCTTGATTTATAAAGGTTATTATAATGCTGAGAAAATAATATGTTACAAAGGAATTCCATGGTTGAGTATTCTTCAGGTCGAACTTGATTGAAAGTTTCACGACACTCTCGGACTCTAACCTATGGCATTACTGTGATTGAGTCTGTGATAACAATTATTATTTCTTATATATCTTGACTTTATTCATAAATAACATTCAAAAGGCATAATCATAAATGAAGAGACGAGAGTGTCAGGAGAAGAATACTAGACCCAGATCTAGCAGACTAAGAGTTATATGTATTGGGCATCAGTATCATCGTTCCAACGCCGAACGAACAGTGCGCTTGCCTCGTTTTGAAATAATTGACATTGAAGAAATGGACTAGGCTATATTTTGTTGATGAAAAAGCGAAACATAATATAACTCTATTTCAGGCATATTTACTTTTCAAAATAATAAGGTACGGGCCGAAATTTTTTTATTTTAAAAAAAAAAACGGGTTTGCAGATAATAGATTCACCGACGTAAGTACGGATTGAATTTTTTTTTTTTAAAATAAAAAAATACAATTTGCAATATCAGGTACGGGAAATCCCGACGAACAGAAAATATAATTGGTGTGGCCTTACCTTGTCTACAATATTGGCCAAGTCAACTCGTCAACAAAAACAATACAATATCTAAATATACCTTCTTTATAAGATAGCTTGCCAGGCAAGGTAATATACGCCCACTGGCAGCATTGATTTTGAATAAAAAATAAAATATACATATTCTTCTTTTCAAAAACAGAGCAATAATTGATATTAAACATTTTAAGATTTATCTGATTTTCAATAGGGTCCGTCCTTAGGTTATACTCATGCCAAGTTCCCTTTAAATCAGTCAAGAAATAGAGTGTTTATGAGCCAAAAAATCGAAATCATTTGAAAGAACAAGGGCAATCAAATATTATGTGATATTTCCTGTTTTCAATAGGGTTCATCCTTGAGTGATAATTAACAATTTCAGCAAATTTTGTCAAATTCAGTAAATCATTGTGCCTTCTAGAGGGTTTACAAGCTAAACATTTTGATGAGTTTTCCAAAAAAAGGCAATAACTAAAATTAAATATTTTTCAATAGGGTTCATCATTAGGTGATTACAAATACTCATGCCAAGTTACGTCAAAATTGCTCAAGAATTGTGACTTGCAGAGTGTTTACAAGGAAAAGATAGCTTGCCAGGCAAGGTAACATACGCCCACTGGCAGCATTGAATTTGAAAAATAAATAGAGCAATAACTCAAATACACTCACTGAATTAATATTGAAGTTAAGGGCAAAAACTAAAAAACTGTTCATGGAAAATTGTCAAATTAGAACTTGACCACCATCTTATCTATTTCAATACTCATACCAAGTTTCATCAAATGTATTAAAAAATTGTAGCTTATTTTGCAAGCACAAATATTTTTGACGCCATTTTACTAAGTCAAGGGCAATAACCCAAAAACCATTTTTTAAAAAAAAGTCAGAAATTCAATCTTGACCAATGTCAATTCACCAAGTTCCATCAAAATGCTTTGAAAATCACAACCACAATAGAATTTTACTAAGTCAAGGGCAATAACTCAAAAACCTTTCATGCGATAATTTCCATTTTCGAACTTGACCGAGATATCATCAATATATACATGTATACCAAGTTTCATCAAGATTGGATAAAAACTGTAGCCTCTATTGTGAATACAACCCAAATTTGACGCATTTTTACTAAATCAAGGGCAATAACTCAAAAACCATTCATGCGATAATTTCCATTTTCGAACTTGATCGAGATATCCATAATATATACATGTATACCAAGTTTCATTAAGATCGGATAAAAACTGTAGCCTCTATTGTGGATACAACCCAAATTTGACACGTTTTTACTAAGACAAGGGCAATAACTAAAAAACCGCTCATGCGATTATTTCCATTTTCGAACTTGACCGAGATACCATCAATATATACATGTATACCAAGTTTCATTAAGATCGGATAAAAACTGTAGCCTCTATTGTGGATACAACCCAAATTTGACACGTTTTTACTAAATCAAGGGCAATAACTCACAAAACGCTCATGCGATTATTTCTATTTTCGAACTTGACAGAGATATCATCAATATATACATGTATACCAAGTTTCATTAAGATCGGATAAAAATTGTAGCCTCTATTGTGGATACAAACCAAATTTGACGCGTTTTTACTAAGTCAAGTGCAATAACTCAAAAACCGTTCATGCAATAATTTCCATTTTCGAACTTGACCGAGATATTATCAATATATACATGTATACCAAGTTTCATTAAGATCGGATAAAAACTGTAGCCTCTATCGTGGATACAACAAATGTGGACGGACCGACGGACGGACGGACGGACAGGGGCGACGGCAATATACGTCCACATTTCCATGTGGGCGTATAAAAATGAACACATTTTATAAAGCATGGGCAATAATTCATATTAAATATATTTCGATATATTTGATTTTCAATAGGGTTCATCCTTTGGTGATATTAAACAAGTTTTGTCAAAAGCCATCAATAATTGTGGTTTGTAGAGTGTTTACAAGACACAAATTAAATGCACTTTCAAAAACAAGGGCAATAACTGATACTAAATATTTTTCGATTTAACTGAATTTCAATAGGGTTCATCCTTAGGTGATTACAAATACTCATGCCAAGTTACGTCAAAATCACTCAAGAATTGTGACTTGTAGAGTGTTTACAAGGCAAAAATCCAACACATTTTATAGAACAAGGGCAATAATTCGTAAATATATTTCGATATTTTCTATTTTTAAAAGGGTTCATCCTTCAGCCAAAAATCGAACACGTTTTCAAAAACAAGGGCAATAACTGACACTAATTTTTTTTCGACAATAATTTTTTTTCATTTTAACTGGTTTTCAATAGGCTTCATTCTTGGTTGATACTCAAGCCAAGTTTCATCAAAATCCATTAAGAATTGTTCTCTTAAGAGTGTTTACAAGATAAAATTGAACGCGTTTTCAATGACAAGGGCAATAACTCATACTAAATGTTTTTCGATTTTGCTGATTTTCAATAGGGTTTATTCTTGAGTTATAACATACTCTCACACCAAGTTTCATCAAAATCAGTAAAGAATTGCATGTTTTAGAGTGTTTACGAGCCATTTACGAACAAGGGCAAGAACTCATACTAAATTTTTTCCGATTTCGCTGATTTTCAATAGGGTTCAGCCTTGCGTGATCATAAACACTCATATTAAGTTTCATCTAAATCCGTCAAGAATTGCACCTTGTAGAGTGTTTACGAGCAATTGTGGATGGACGGACTGACGGACGGATGGACATGGGTGACGACAATATACGCCACCATTTCATGTGGGCGTATAAAAAGAGGTCTGAATAAAGGGGCATTTAGTTTTTGCAGGTCATCAATTTCTGAAAACTTTATAAAATCAACATCTACAAAGATAGCTTGCCAGGCAAGGTAATACATACTCCCACTGGCAGCATTGAATTTGAATAATAAATTGAGCAATAACTCAAAAACATTCACTGAATATTGAAGTCAAGGGCAAAACTCAAAAACTGTTCATGAAAAATCGTCAAATTCAAACTTGACCACCATCTTATCTATTTCTATACTCATACCAAGTTTCATCAAATCTATTAAAAGATAGCTTGCCAGGCAAGGTAATATACGCCCACTGGCAGCATTTATTTCAAATAAAAACTTTTCAGTAAGGTTACAAAAGTGGAATGAAATATTCAACCTTCCACCATATATTTTTTTCTAGGGTCTCTAGTTTCATTAAAAACTGTCAAGAATTGTACCTAACTCAACTCCTTAAATATTTTTCGGTATTTTTATGATTTGCAATAGGGTTCACCCTTAATAATATTTTGATATTTTTAATTCTTAATTCTTAGTTTTGTCAAAAATGAATGTTTAGAGTGTTCACAAGCCAAAAGTTGAAAGCGATTTTGAAAACAGGCCCAATAACTGACACTAAATATTTTTCGATTTATCTGATTTTCAATAGGGTTTATCCTTGTGAGAAAACAAATACTAAAGGCAAGCTTCATCAAAATCCATTCAAAATTGTTCTTTCTAGAGTGTTTACGAGTTAAATTGAACGCGTTTTCAAAAACAAGGGCAATAACTTGTACTAAATATTTTTCAATTTTCAATAGAGTTCATCCTTGAGAGACAACAAATACTCCAGCCAAGTTACATCAAAATCCATTAAAAATTGTTCTTTCTAGAGTGTTTACAAGCTAAAATTGAACGAGTTTTCAAGAACAAGGGCTATAACTGACACTAAATATATTTCTATTTATTTGATTTATAATAGGGTTCATCCTTGGGTAAAAACAAATACTCAAGCCAAAGTTAATCAAAATCCATTAAGAATAGTTCTATCTAGAGTGTTTACAAGCTAAAATTGAATGCGTTTTCAAGAACAAGGGCAATAACTCATACTAAATGTTTTTCGATTTCGCTGATTTTCGAAAGGGTTTATCCTTGAGTTATAACATACTCTCACACCAAGTTTCATCAAAATCCATCAAGAATTGTGCCATGTAGAGTGTTTACGAGACAAAAATCGAACGCGTTTAAAAGAACAAGGGCAATAATTCATATTAGATATATTTTGATAATTTTAATTTTCAATTAGGCTCATCCCTTGCGATATCCAACAATTTCAGTGAGTTTTGTCCACATTGGTCATGAATTGTACCTTATAGAGTATTTATTAAAAAGTTAAACCTGTTTTCAAACACAAGGGCAATAACTGACACTAAATATATTTCGATTTATTTGATTTTCAATATGGTTCATCCTTGGGTAAAAACAAATACTCAAGCCAAGTTTTATCAAAATCCATTAAGAATTGTTCTTTCTAGAGTGCTTACAAGCTAAAATTGAACGCGTTTTCAAACACAAGGGCAATAACTGATACTAAATATTTTTCGATTTAACTGAATTTCAATAGGGTTCATCCTTAGGTGATTACAAATACTCATACCAAGTTATGTCAAAATCGCTCAAGAATTGTGACTTGTAGAGTGTTTACAAGGCAAAAATCCAACATATTTTATAGAACAAAGGCAATAATTCCTATTAAATATATTTCGATATATGCTATTTTCAAAAGGGTTCATTCTTGGGTGATATTAAACAATTTCAGCAAGTTTCGTCAAAATCGGTCAATAACTGTGCTTTGTAGAGTGTTTACAAGCTAAAAATTGAACGCGTTTTCAAAAACAAGGGCAATAACTGATATTAATTTTTTTTCGATTTGACTGGTTTTCAATAGGCTTCATCCTTTGGTGATAACAAATACTCAGGCCAAGTTTCATTAAAATCCATTAAAAATTGTTCTCTCAAGAATGCTTACAAGCTAAAATTGAACGCGTTTTCAAGAACAAGGGCAATAACTCATACTAAATGTTTTTAGATTTCGCTGATTTTCGAAAGGGTTTATCCTTGAGTTATAACATACTCTCACACCAAGTTTCATCAAAATCGGTCAAGAATTGCACGTTGTAGAGTGTTTACGAGCCATTCAAGAACAAGGGCACGAACTCATACTAATTTTTTTCCGATTTCGCTGATTTTCAATAGGGTTCATCCTTGCGTGATCATAAACACTCATATTAAGTTTCATCTAAATCCGTCAAGAATTACACCGTGTAGAGTGTTTACGAGCAATTGTGGACGGACGGACCGACGGACACGGACGGATGTGGGTGACGACAATATACGCCCCCCATTTCATGTGGGCGTATAAAAATACCGAAAAATATTTAATGAGTTGAGTAAGGTACAATTCTTGACAGTTTTTAATGAAACTAGAGACCCTAGAAAAAAATATATGGTGGAAGGTTGAATATTTCATTCCACTTTTGTAACCTTACTGAAAAGTTTTTATTTGAAATAAATGCTGCCAGTGGGCGTATATTACCTTGCCTGGCAAGCTATCTTTCAATAATAAAATGCATCTTTATGGATAATTACTTAGTTTTTTTGATATTTATTTATTTTTTCATATTTATGGTAGCAGGTATATTTACTTATGAATAGAACTCTTACTGACCAAATTTAAAATTTCCAAATTTTATGTTCATTCTAAGACCTATTATCCCTTTTCGCACACACAAAATTTTTTAACACAATTTTACTAAGAAAAGGGTAATAACTAAAACACTATTAATTAAAATAAGTCGTCAAACTCAAACTTGACTGTCTTATCAATTCTAACACCATGGTCCATAAAGAACCTTTGATTTCAAAGCTTCTTATTGCAACCACAATTGAATTTAGACAAAATTTTACTTGTTGCAAGGGCAATAACTCAAAACCGTTTATTGAAAAATTGTCAAATTCAAACTTAATTGAGGTCTAATCAATTCCAATGCTCACACCAAGTTTCAAGATTTTACTAAGTCAAGGGCAATAACTCAAAAACTGTTCATCAAAAAAAAATCATCAAATTCGAACTTGACCGCCGTCTTATTAATTCCAATGATCATACCAAGTTTCATCAAAATCCATTGAAAATTGTAAGCTCTATTGCAACCACAATAAAATTTTGAAGCTATTTAACGTAGTCAAGGGCAATAACTCAACAAAGTGCATAAAAAAAAAAGGTCAAATTCAAACTTGACTTATCAATTTCATACCAAGTTTCATAAACTGTTCATCGAAAAATCGTCAAATTCGAACTTGACCACTGCCTTATCAATTCCAGTGCTCATACTAGGTTTCATCAAAATCCATTTAATATTGTAGCCTCTATTGCACCCACAATAAAATTTTGATGCAATTTTACTAAGTCAAGGGCAATAACTAAAAAGATAGCTTGCCAGGCAAGGTAATATACGCCCACTGGCAGCATTTATTTCAAATAAAAACTTTTCAGTAAGGTTACAATAAGTGGAATGAAATATTCAACCTTCCAACCTATTTTTTTCTAGGGTCTCTAGTTTCATTAAAAACCGTCAAGAATTGTACCTAATAACAACTCATTAAATATTTTTCGTTATTTTTATGATTTGCAATAGGGTTCACCCTTAATAATATTTTGATATTTTTAATTCTTAATAAGGCTCATCCTTGGTTGATATTAAACAATTTCAGCGAGTTTTGTCAAAAAGGAATTTTTAGAGTGTTCACAAGCCAAAAGTTGGGTTTATCCTTGTGAGAAAACAAATACTAAAGCCAAGTTTCATCAAAATCAATTCAAAATTGTTCTTTCTTAAGTGTTTACGAGTTAAATTAAAAGCGTTTTCAAAAAAAAGGTCAATAACTTGTACTAAATATTTTTCGATTTTCAATAGGGTTCATCCTTGGGAGACAACAAATAACACAGCCAAGTTACATCAAAATCCATTACAAAATTTTCTTTCTAGAGTGTTTACAAGCTAAAATTGAACGTGTTTTCAAGAACAAGGGCTATAACTGACACTAAATATTTCTATTTATTTGATTTATAATAGGGTTCATCCTTGGGTAAAAACAAATACTCAAGCCAAAGTTAATCAAAATCCATTAAGAATAGTTCTTTCTAGAATGTTTACAAGCTAAAATTGAATGCGTTTTCAAGGACAAGGGCAGTAACTCATACTAAAAAAATTTTCGATTTCGCTGATTTTTAATAGGGTTCATCCTTGAGTTATAACACACTCTCACACCAAGTTTCATCGAAATCCATCAAGAATTGTGCCATGTAGAGTGTTTACGAGACAAAAATCGAACGCGTTTAAAAGAACAAGGGCACTAATTCATATTAGATCTATTTTGATATTTTTTAAATTTTTAATTAGGCTCATCCCTTGCGATATCCAACAATTTCAGTGAGTTTTGTCAACATTGGTCATGAATTGTACCTTCTAGAGTGTTTATTAGCCAAAAAGTTAAACCTGTTTTCAAACACAAGGGCAATAACTGACACTAAATATATTTCGATTTATTTGATTTTCAAAAAGGTTCATCCTTGGGTAAAAACAAATACTCAAGCCAAGTTTTATCAAAATCCATTAAGAATTGTTCTTTCTAGAGTGTTTACAAGCTAAAATTGAACGCGTTTTCAAACACAAGGGCAATAACTGATACTAAATATATTTAACTGAATTTCAATAGGGTTCATCCTTAGGTGATTACAAATACTCATGCCAAGTTATGTCAAAATCGCTCAAGAATTGTGACTTGTAGAGTGTTTACAAGGCAAAAATCCAACACATTTTATAGAACAAGGGCAATAATTCCTATTAAATATATTTCGATATGTGCTATTTTCAAAAGGGTTCATTCTTGGGTGATATTAAACAATTTCAGCAAGTTTCGTCAAAATCGGTCAATAACTGTGCTTTGTAGAGTGTTTACAAGCTAAAAATTGAACGCGTTCTCAAAAACAAGGGCAATAACTGATATTAATTTTTTTTCGATTTGACTGGTTTCCAATAGGCTTCATCCTTGGGTGATAACAATTACTCAGGCCAAGTTTCATTAAAATCCATTAAAAATTGTTCTCTCAAGAGTGTTTACAAGCTAAAATTGAACGCGTTTTCAAGAACAAGGGCAATAACTCATACTAAATGTTTTTCGATTTCGCTGATTTTCGATAGGGTTTATCCTTGAGTTATAACATACTCTCACACCAAGTTTCATCAAAATCGGTCAAGAATTGCACGTTGTAGAGTGTTTACGAGCCATTCAAGAACAAGGGCACAAACTCATACTAATTTTTTTCCGATTTCGCTGATTTTCAATAGGGTTCATCCTTGCGTGATCATAAACACTCATATTAAGTTTCATCTAAATCCGTCAAGAATTACACCGTGTAGAGTGTTTACAAGCAATTGTGGGGGGAAAGGACGGACGGACGGACGGACGGACGGACGGACGGACGGACGGACGGACGGATGTGGGTGACGACAATATACGCCCCCCATTTCATGTGGGCGTATAAAAATGGATGTTTACAGGCTATAAGAAAATTACAGAAGAAATATTTTATGAAACGAAATAACAAAAATAGCGTTCTTCCGTTCTCCAAAAACAGTTACTTGAGAGTTAAAAGACTGGACAACAGAGTCAATCCCTCACACCCAGATTTTGTTTTGTGATAATTGTACAGCTAACATAAAATTCTGATATAAAGCTAAAGTAGTCCAAAAAAAGGTTGCCAACCGGGCAACCTTTACCAGGATTTTAGTTTCAGTAGAATTTTTGGTTGCCAATTGCGACTGGGCGAGTTTTAATTTGAACCCCTGCAGATGAAATTCAAACCAACAAATTTTTGTATTGTTATATTATATATAGGACTAACCAAAACATTATAAGCTAATGATTGTAT
>JAUJPP010000825.1:0-10218 GCA_030562195.1 Nipponacmea schrenckii
TCTTCTTTGTGTGGATGGACAGTGATTCTTAGGTTCTTGCTTACTCCAAGGGTTGAAGGTTTGAAAAAAAGTGTCTTTAATGTGATCAAAATTGAGGTCTTGTGTATTACATGTACCTGCATGTTAAAGATATGCACCATCTGAAATCAAAGAAAATCAGCATGTGAATATTAGTATTGATAGAGAATAAGAGTAGGACTGTAAAAATCATGTGGTTTGAATCTCTTCTATTTCACTGTTTCAGAACAGCTCAAAAGACCTATGGGTCAACAGAATATGTCATTGATGAAGTGATTAGTGCATATTTGAGGTATGCCCCAAATCGAGCTGGTGGGGGTGGAAGAAAAAAAGATTGAAGCTGCAGTGAAGAAGATATGAAAAAGTAATGAGAGTGAAAAATAGACCTACATGTATTTTATATTCTTTTTGTGAATGTTTTTTATTATGGTATTTAGTATTTTATCATGATAATTCCTGAAAGGATTAGGATAGTTTTTAAATAGTGACAATTTTCTTGCTCAGAATATGTACGAATTACACCTACATTATGTCATATTCTTCTCAGAGAAGGTGGCGATATATAAATAGGTCATTAAATTCCGAACTTCAAGACTTTTCATCTTTCCCTGAGCAAACTGATTTACAAGATAATGTATCTACAGATAATAGTGCTAATTCACAATCTAACTTGCAAGATAATGTATCTACAGATAATGGTGCTAATTCACAATCTAACTTGCAAGATAACGTATCTACAGATAATGGTGCTAATTCACAATCTAACTTGCAAGATAATGTATCTACAGATAATGGTGCTAATTCACAATCTAACTTGCAAGATAATGTATCTACAGATAATGGTGCTAATTCACAATCTAACTTGCAAGATAATGTATTTGATGTAGGGGAGAGTGGGGCTCATTGGGACATGGGGTACAATGGGTCAATGCAATTTTATAGTGTTGAATATAAACAATATAACCTTATGATGTCATTAAAAAAAGGCGGGAAAACGTCCCTTTCTGCTATATTGTTTTCAGAACACAAGGAACAACACTTAAAAATTTACACCAAAAAATTGATTTTAAGGTAGGTTGAGTAACTTTTTACGATTTCGGATTGTATCTCACTACATCTGGAATATTAAAGATAGCAAGATTTGTATAGCTGTGACAGATAGTTGCATTATTGAGCATTAGTTTGCATTAATTACTTTTTCTTTCTCATTTGTGAAAATTTCCTCAGGCCGTTTTATTGATAGCCATCAAGTGTGGGGTGGATTGGGACATTGGCAAAGGGGTCTAATGGGACAGCTGATGGGGTTGACTGGGCCACGTCCCAGTTCACCCCATGCATGATTGCATTTTACTTTCTGGTATAAACTATCTATTTCTCTTTTAGAATGGTACGCAATAGGAAGAGAAAAACTGAAAATCATGGGAAAATCTCAGCAGATAATATGAGGGAGGCTGTGGAGTTGGTAATAAATGGGAAATCTATTAGAAATACAGCTAAAGCATTTGATATACCGAAATCCACCCTGCAAAGATATGTTGCAAATGCCAAGACAATGGGGCTTGACAACATTAGATACACTCCAAACTATGCACACCAAATGGTTTTCAATAACAACGAGGAATCCGAGCTAAAATCATACTTAATAACAGCATCTAAGCAGCATCACGGACTTTCTACTAGTGAAACAAGAGAATTAGCATATCAATATGCCTCAAAGAATAACAAGACCCTTCCAGAAAACTGGCAAACCGAGAAAAAAGCAGGTAATTATACAAAGTTAATGAACAATATATCAAATAAATTAAACTACTACTTTATACCATCATTGCTCTAAATTCGTTACAAATTTTTCTATTTCAGGTGTGGACTGGTTACATGGATTTTTGAAGAGACATCCTGATCTATCCATCAGAAAACCAGAGGCGACAAGTCTTAGTCGAGCAACCAGCTTCAATCGCAAAAATGTCACAGAATTCTTTGACAATTTAGAAAGTGTTCTTACACGCTACAAATTTGAAGCCAGATCCATTTATAACTGTGACGAAACTGGTCTTACCACAGTCCATAGACCACCAAATGTGATAGCTGCAACTGGCAGTAAACAAGTTGGTCAAATTACCTCTGCAGAACGGGGAACTCTTGTCACCATGAATGCAGCCGTCAATGCTTTAGGAAACGCTATTCCACCATTTTTGATTTTTCCTAGGGTCAATTTTAGGGATTTTATGATAAAAAATGCCCCAAGTGGTACTGTTGGAGTAAGCCATAAAAGCGGGTGGATGACAACATCAAATTTTGAGTTGTGGCTTGATCATTTTATCAAGTATTCTGCCTGTAGTGTTGATAACCCAGTATTGTTGCTAATGGATAATCATATCAGTCATGTTTCCATTAACATTCTTGATAAAGCTAAATCAAACGGAATTGTTCTCCTTACATTTCCCCCACATTGTAGTCATAAGCTTCAACCCTTAGATAGGAGCGTATATGGTCCATTGAAAAAGTATTACAATGCAGCCTGTAATGAATGGCAAATATGCAACCCTGGGAAACCTATGACAATATATGACATTTCGGAAAATCTTGGCAAAGCATTTCCAAGAGCTTTTACCCCAGAAAACATAATATCAGGATTCAGGGTATCTGGCATTTGTCATTTTGACAGACATATATTTACGGACGATGAATATCTGTCTTCTTTTGTCACTGACAGAGATAACCCCACAGATTGTAACAGTACAGATGAGCCAAGCACCAGCACCAGCATGATACAAGGGCCAAGCACCAGCACCAGCATGATACAGGGGCCAAGCACCAGCACCAGCATGATACAGGGGTCAAGCACCAGCACCAGCATGATACAGGGGCCAAGCACCAGCACCAGCATGATACAAGGGCCAAGCACCAGCACCAGCTTGATACAGGGGCCAAGCACCAGCACCAGCATGATACAGGGGTCAAGCACCAGCACCAGCACGATACAGGGGTCAAGCACCAGCACCAGCATGATACAGGGGCCAAGCACCAGCACCAGCACCAGCATGATACAGGGGCCAAGCACCAGCATGATACAGGGGCCAAGCACCAGCACCAGCATGATACAAGGACCAAGCACCCGCACCAGCATGATACAGGGGCCAAGCACCAGCACCAGCATGATACAAGGGCCAAGCACCAGCATGATACAAGGGCCAAGCACCAGCACCAGCATGATACAGGGGCCAAGCACCAGCACCAGCATGATACAGGGGCCAAGTACCAGTACACAGGAGCCAAGCACCGGAAATGGGTACTATTCCCCAGAAGAAATAAGACCATACCCAAAGGCAGAAGCCCGCAAAACTCAAGTCAATCGACAAAAACAAAAAACTTTGATTCTTACAGACACCCCAGTAATGAAAACTTTGGTTGAAGTATTAAATGAAAGGGAAGCCAAGAACAAGTCAAAAGATACAAGAAGAAAATCATTGAAGTTTACCGGTAATTCAAAGTGTAAAAAAAAAGTAGACGTAGAAAGTGAGACAGAAAGCGAAGAAGATTATGCAGTTCCATTAATGGATGAGTCAGACGATGAGGAATCTTTTGATAGTGGAAGAAGTATTGATGTCTGTTTGCGTCCGAGTAAGGAAAATATTCACGTAGACGACTTTGTGCTTGTTCGATATGAAGGCAGGAAATTTGTTCAACACTTTGTTGGCAAAATTGTTACAGAACCCAACTTAGATGATGAAATGGAGGTTAACTTTCTTATTAGAAAACATACCAAGACCAAGTCTTCCTTGCTGTTTACATTTCCCGAATGCGAGGACAGGGATGTCATTGAATTAGAAGACATCATAATGAAGTTACCAAATCCTTCGTCGGTTGGGGGGACAAAGCGCACGGGGTGCCAGTTTGTTTTCAACGTTGATCTTGAAAAGTATTTCTAACGTTTATGCAGACCAACAAACCCTAAACATCTGTTATAATGATCTCTTTTGACATGTAGGCAACATGTTATCAAGTTTTATTTATATTAATTTATTTGACAAATAAAACTTTAATATTTCTTGTTTTTTTCTAGTTTACTTGAGTATGTCCCAGTTTGCCCCGCATATGGGGTACATTGGGTCATAATTTTTTACTGTTATAATTGCTTTTATCTTTTTTCAGTATGCAACAATACTTTATTTCATGTTTATTCAACTTGCCTAATGACATACACTTTCTGTCTGTTAAATTTTGTATTTCAAATTCCAATAAATAAAAAAAATATGGAGGAAATTGTTAAAAATGTCCCAATGAGCCCCACTCTCCCCTATCTCCCTTATAAACATTTCTTGCAGCCAAGATTTTTGTAATTCAGGAAATAGGTCGGACAGTTATCTCCAGCATTGTTTTGTCTTTCTTCATTAAATGTGTTGCTCTGAATACACCTAGTATTTGCTTATTTTTCCGATTTTTAACCGAGTGTAATTTAGATAGAACCTTATATACCCTGAGCTCCCAGCAATATTTCTAAAATTGTACGACGTTAACGTTGTATGACGTCACTTGACAACAACCGGTGTTCATTGTATTCAATGTAAACATGGCTGGAAAAAGAGGTAAGTGTGAATACAATGCTTTATTAACGATGACAATCATAATTTGCCAAAAACAAGAGTCGAAATTATATGAGCATTAGAATTTGTCAATAAAATGTCATTGATAAGCCTACTTTGTGTTTGAACCTGATTGATAGCGCTGCAAGTAGTTGTTTTTATGACTATTCTAGGGTTTCTATGTGCATAATTTTTTTATGAGAAAGCTGTCATGCTGAAGTGCATAGACCAATTCCAATTGAAATGAGAGAGCAAGTATCTCTGACTCTAGAATAATCAGAAAAAAATTCATAAAAAAATTGACTTTTTGTGGTAAGCCTACATTGATAAGTTGGACATGTCCACCACCTTGACATTTTTACTTACACTTCGTAGTATGAACAAGGACTACTCCAAACACCATGGAGACCTTTATTTAAGAGAATGCTGAAATGACAATGTGACCTCCGCGTTATCAAGGGCTTAGGCTACAAACCCTACTCATTATTACACATCATTTTTTTCTTTTCAGAGAAAACACTGAACACATCTGGTGTCTTGCAAATGCTTGAAGACCTTGAAAGCGAGTACGATGACTCAGATGCCGATCCAGAATACAAATTTGTAAGCGAAGATGACTCAACTAGTAGTGAAGAGGACAGGAGAAAAGTTGTATCTCCTACGAAGAAGAAATGCAGGCCTATGCCCCTACCCCAGAAGAAAACGGAACAAGATCCAGCAGACCATCAAGATGTTAATTCCAATGAAGATCCAAATATCCTAGATGTACAAGGCCAAGCACACCAAGATGCTGTTTTAAACAATGTACCTCTACGCCTTGATGAACGACAGCAGCCAGCAGCCCAAAATGCTCCAGTTATAGGTGCTACAGTCCAAGATGAAAGACAAGAAAACTTTGCTACCCAGGATGTTGACGAGGGGCGTAAAATGTCAAGAAAACGAAAATCTGATCCAGCCACATGGAAGAGAAACGTTCGCAAAGAATCTTGTGAAAAAGGGCTGGAGCATACAGACTCAAGTGGAAAAGAGAAAGCAGCTAAAGTCCCACAGCCATGCAACTGCATTACTTGTAGATACAAGTGCAATGAAAACATCACTGAAGAGCAGCGAAATACTCTTTGCCGAGAATACTGGCAGCTGGGATCGTATAACAGGAAGAAGGATTATATCTTAGGAAGAGTGAAAGTTTATAACATTCAACGAGAACGCCTACTTGGAGAGAGGAAACGTGCTAGAAACAAGACAATGACTTACTCGTTTGAACTGCAAAATAAAGAGATCTGTGTGTGAAAAAAGTTCTTCTTAAAGACACTAGCAATCAATCAAGGGTGTGTTGAAAGCGCAGTCAAGGATGCTGGTGATGGTGGTACCTTCACAGGGGAAGACAAGCGTGGGAGGAAAGAGCCAGCCAACAAAACAAAGCCCGAACGCGTTGAATTTGTTAAGAAACACATAGAAGCTTTCCAGTCATCGAGTCCCACTACACCCGAAAGGATACGCATCGACTTTACCTAAACCAATCCTTTCAATCCGAAAAATGTACGAATTATACAAGGAAGAATGCGAAAGAACGGATCCTCAACGGCAACCTGTGTCTGAGAAGGTATACAGAACAATATTCTGTAACGAATACAACTTCTCCTTCTTCGTTCCAAAGAAAGATCAATGTGCGATGTGCGCAAAATTTAAAATGCTGACTGGAGATGCAAAGGAAGCATTCAGACTTGAACACGAGGAGCACTGGAGACGCAAAGAAGAGGCTCAAGCAGTGAAATCCGCTGACAAGGAGAGGGCCATTGGGGAGAAAGGATTTGTTTCGGCAACCTTCGATTTAGAAAGTGTGTTACAAATTCCAAGCAGTCCAGTTTCCCTCATGTACTACAGTAGGAAACTATGTGTTTATAACCTGTGTGTTTACAATTCCGCACCACCAAATGACGCCTTTTGTTACTGCTGGCCTGAAATTGAAGGGGGCAGAGGCAGCAATGAAATAGGGACCTGTTTGTACAATTGGCTATCCGATTTACCGCCTGCTGTAAACGAGGTGTCTCTATTCTCCGATACATGTGGAGGACAAAACCGGAACCAAAATGTTGCAGCGATGTTCCTCTATGCTGTTAACAAATTGCCTATCAACATAATCACGCACAACTTCCTTGAGAGCGGCCACTCCCACATGGAGTGTGACTCCATGCACGCGGCAATCGAAGGGAAAAAAAAGCATTCCAATGTTTACTCAATGGTTGATTGGATTTCGATTTTCCAACGCGCTAGATGTCGCCACCCATACAACGTCAACCACATTCACCACAAAGATATTTTGAATTTTCAACATGTTGCCCAGCAAACCATGAAGAACAGACGAAAGGACCAGGATGGTAATGTCGTCAACTGGCTCCTTGTCAAGTCATTCCAATATCGCAAAGCTGAACAAGGCATCATCTTTTACCGGTACAATTATGGTGACGAGTTTAAGAAGATATCAATTTTTGGCCGTGGACGGCCCCTCCCTTTTCCAGCCCCTCCTCAGGCTTACACCCATAAGATCCCGATCAGCCAGGCAAAGAAAAATGATCTTTTAAAGCTGTGCCGCCAGTTGGCGATTCCAGAGGAACTACATCCTTGGTTTGAAGCACTTCCAAGTTCCCAACAGGTCAAAGACCAGCTCCCTGGACCAGCAGCAGACGATTCCGGATCAGAATCAGATGATGATCAGTAGGACGGTTCGGTTAATGCTACCTGACAAATGGATAACTCCGTACATTTACCTCACCCAAATGCTATCAACTGCCCGCAAAAAGCGTTTATCTCCATTTTGTTTATTTTGCCCCATTTCACCCTTTTTTTTGGATAGTTTGTATAATTCATTTTATTAAGTGTATTTCTGTCTACATTATGTGAAAAAGTATTAACAAACTATATAATTCTGATTTTTAATTACTATTCAAAGTTTAAAACTCAATTTTCCCAAACAGCTTTTTTGGAGATACACAGTTCTTGCTCTCAACCCTCGCTATACACCCTTACTTCAATTAAATTTCAACATCAGATCTCAACTTGGTTTCAATGTTTAGACGACGTTACTGTGCTTGCTGGGATTAGTATTATTAAAGTGGTGATTAAAAATGTTGATTGATAAATTCACACCTTGTGGCCGGAGGCGTTTCGGTTAACTTCTATTCAACAGATCAGATGAAGGTTAAGGTCAGGTTATAATTCTTCGTGTTATTTAAGCTTATCCAATTCGGATCCGCAATTCGCACACCTTCGTGATCTAATTATCTCAGGAGACGATTAGAAGCCAATGTCCGACCGGAATCACGGATTACTGGACATTTCAAGACTAGTTATCCGTCGTCGACGGAATTATTCTTAAAGGACAGCGAATAGTCATCCCTAAGAGCACGAGAAACGATATGCCCACCAAGATACATTCTGGACAGATGGGGATCGAGAAATCATGTCAGAGAGACCGTGATGTCCAGTTCTCTTTTGGCCAAAAATGTCGATACGAACTCGGGAACCAGCTGAAGTTATACGCCAGCGAGATTGACTGTGCGTACTCAAGATGGTGGCACTTACCGCCGAAACAGACGTCACTTACTAAAAACTCTCGACCCAAAACCCATAGAGTTAAGCCCAAATATCCTTATTCAAGATCAGGACATTAAAATAATTAAATATGTCTAACACAATTAACCCAGATCCTTTGACTGAACCCTTACTCACTGATGATCCAATTCAGCCATTATATTACCCGTTCTATGTAAACATTTGGTTATGTATAATTTTAATTAACAATCTCGATGTACCATCTGTTCCATGTTTTATATTATGTCATTCATAATTACTCTTATTTCATTTTGGACTTTTCTTGTTTCGAAAAAAGGGAGATGTTATATTATCATAGTTGTAAACTGGAGTTCTCTCCCTTATATTGATATCGTGTTTAAAAATATGTAAAGCCCATATGATTTGTGTACCAATCTAGAGAACAAAACGTTAGTGTGGAACCCATGTTTGTTCATTCCTCCAACTCCTGTACTATATCCATCACCAGAAAACGCCTCGTATTGAACTCCAAAACATTACATTACATTACATGATTGTCTGGTATAAGTCTTTATGAGGCAATATGTTATTCACTTTTTCTTTCTCATACATGATTAAAATGACTTTGTTTTTATTGTCCAAACCATCCCATTCTATCAATATATCTTTTAAGTTACCCATACGTTCATAATATCGCAGTAATAACACTTTCCTCCACATAAGTACTACTGTGGCAGGTGTTGAAAATGAAATCTGCTTTGGGTCTTTAGTCCTCACTCCTTTTCCTTTCTTAGGTGGCATTTTCCTAATTATCAGGCTTATCACTGATTTAATTACCGGTACTCAAAAATGATTGTTATAAAAAAGTTTCAAAACTTAATTGGATGTGTGGTTATTTCAACCAATTTGCTGACCAACTATTTCATTGTAAAAAATGTCCTTCTCCACACCGTAACCGTTTTAGGTTGAATTCTATGTAACAGAAGGTCAGGTTAACTTGAAAGCTTAAGGACAGGTTATAATTCTTCGTGTTATTTAAGCCACAAATTATCTCCCTTTGTCTCAGGCTTGGTCTTATCTTCGTTTTATCATTTTTGTTTGTGGATTGTATACTTTAATTGTAGTTCCTTAAACTATGAGCTATTTAGATTGGGGTCTCCATCGAATTCAGTTGTAGATTCACAATATGAAGCTCTCATCTTTTAATTTAGAATAACTTCTTATTTGAACAAAACCGGTTTCGTTGGTCAATTTTAACAAATACCGGTACTACTTTCATCTCGAGAGTTGTACACTTCCCGTTACAAGATATTTATTTAAATATACTGGTATATACGTATGAGAGCGGCTGTTGCCAGAAAAAGCTACGTATATCGACAGTAGGTATGATACTGTCAGTGGTAACGGGTTGTTATACGAATTATCTCTATTCTAACGAGTACGTTAGAGCAAATTAACAATTATAGAGGTCAGAAAACGGTCTTGGTGCCAGTTTATTTCGATGTTAACAATTGCTATAATTTAAATTATAATAGTTGTGACTTATATTATGACAGTTGTATTACTATTTTGAAAGTATTTTCAAGCTTGAACCAATTATTCTGAAATACCGGCAGATCAACACATGTGAAGAATTATTACACTGAAAATAACAAGAGCCTTTCTTTGAAATCAAACTTTCAGACATAAAAGATGTTTATAAAGCCTCTCTAATAGGTACAATTCCTGAATAATTATTTAGCTTTCGAGAGAAATAAAAGATGGCGTCGGATTTATAAAGAACGTCATCTACCAGTTACCTCCCTTGATGTAGATTGTAAAATTATTGACCTACATTTTTATCCTTTATTCAACTATTATACAAACGCTTTTTAATCACGAATTTGTGAACTAATGTTGCAATTATCATATTAAAAAAGAATAGGAAAAACTCGCTTGATTAGGCAAACAAATATTTTGATCTAGAAAAAAATATTAGCGGAATTACCTCCCTTTAAATTGTCATAAATTATCTGGTATAAAGAATAAATGATAAAGTCTGGTATAAATATTTTTAGTATTTAAC
>JAUJPP010000826.1:0-11076 GCA_030562195.1 Nipponacmea schrenckii
AAATATACCTCAAACAAAAAATTTCACTTTTCATTTTTTCCGTGCTGTACGCGGCTGGTCTCCAGTCAGTCTGAAAATTGTGTGTCCTGTTGACAAAGTCTACAATTGAAAATTGCGTTGTGGTCTATTTATATAGATGACCGCTATTGCACGACGGGAAGGATAACTCTTTGATTATCAAGGCGAACCGTTTTCCAATATGGCGGGACGTTCGTTATTTCTTACGACATTATGATTTTTCAAACAGGGATAATTATGGATACACATGGATTTGAAGGCTCAAATTTCAAAGGTAAGCTCTGTAGACTATTTCTGATTAGCTAACAAAACGATTTCATTTGTTTGAGGCTGTCCGAAACAAATAAAGCCTGGGCCCCTTTAACATCTCTAGATGTGAATAAATATTGTTGACAATAGCTAAAATATTTCTACTTAGAAAGTAGTAACTAGTCCTTGTTTATGACCAGTCCTTGTTTATGACTTATCATTTCGAGATATGCATAAATATTGTTGACAGACAATAGTAGAAATAATACCCAATACATATTATGGTCAGTCAACGAACAGTTTACATATTTGCATGTAGAATAGGTGATATTGAAAACAGCATAGATTGACATCTAATACGACTTTATCTACCTAGAAAATCGTAACCAGTCTGTTATAGGTGATATTGAAAACAGCATAGATTGACATCTAATACGACTTTATCTACCTAGAAAATCGTAACCAGTCTTTGTTCATGACTTATCATTTCTAAATGTGTATAAATATTGTTGACAAACAATAGTAGAAATAATACCCAATACATATTATGGTCAGTCAAAACAGTTTACATATTTGCATGTAGAATAGGTGATATTGTAAACAGCATAGATTGACATCTAATACTACTTTATCTACCTAGAAAATAATAACCAGTCTTTGTTCATAATTTATTATTTCTAAATTTGTATAAATATTGTTGACAAACAATACTAAAAATAACACCCCTTACAAACTATGGTCTATCAACGAACAGTTTACATATTTGCATTTAGAATAGGTGATATTGAACACAGCATAGATTGACATCTAATACTACTTTATCTACTTAGAAAATAGTAACCAGTCTTTGTTCATAACTTATCATTTCTAAATGTGCATAAATATTGTTGACAGACAACAGTAGAAATAATACCCCTTACAAACTATGGTCCATCAACGAACAGTTTACATATTTGAATGTAGAATAGGTGATATTGAAAACAGCATAGATTGACATCTAATAGTACTTTATCTACTTAGAAAATAGTAACCTGTCTTTGTTCATGACTCATATGTGTATAAATATTGTTGACAGTCAGTAGTAGAAATAATACCCCTAACAAACTATGGTCCATCAACGAACGGTTTTCATATTTGCAGGTAGAATAGGTGATATTGAACACAGTATAGATTGACATCTAATACTACTTTATCTACCTAGAAAATAGTAACCAGTCTTTGTTCATGACTTATCATTTCTAAATGTGTATAAATATTGTTGACAGACAATAGTAGAAATAATACCCAATACATTTTATAGTCAGTCAACGAACAGTTTACATATTTGCAGGTAGAATAGGTGATATTGAACACAGTATAGATTGACATCTAATACTACTTTATCTACCTAGAAAATAGTAACCAGTCTTTGTTCATGACTTATCATATGTATATAAATATTGTTGATAGTCAATAGTAGAAATAATACCCAATACATATTATAGTCAGTCAACGAACAGTTTACATATTTGCATGTAGAATAGGAAATATTGAAAACAGCATAGATTGACATCTAATACTACTTTATCTACCTAGAAAATAGTAACCAGTCTTTGTTCATGACTTATCATATCTAAATGTGTATAAATATTGTTCACAGACAATCGCTAAAATATTACCCCATTCCTACTATGGTCCGTCAAAGAACAGTTTACATATTTTCAAATTGAATAAGTGGTATTGAACATATCATAGATTTACTTCAAATATCATTTTACCTACCTAGAAAATAGTTACCAGTCTTTGTTTATGACTTATCATATCTAGATGTACATAAATATTGTTGACAGACAATCGTTAAAGTATTACCCCATTCCTACTATGGTCCTTCAACGAACAGTTTAAATATTTTCAAATCGAATAAGTGGTATTGAACAAGGCATAGATAGACATCAAATACCACTTTATATACCTAGAAAGTAGTAACCAGTCTTTGTTTATGACTTATAATTTCTAAATGTGCATAAATATTGTTGACAGTCAATCGTAGAAATAATACCCCATACATACTATGGTCAATCAACGAACAGTTTACATATTTTCATGTAGAATGGGTGATATTGAACACAGCATAGATTGACATCTAATACTACTTTATCTACTTAGAAAATAGTAACCAGTCTTTGTTTATGACTTATCATCTCTAGATGTACATAAATATTGTTGACAGACAATCGCTTAAGTATTACCCCATTCCTACTATGGTCCGTCAACGAACATTTTAAATATTTTCAAATCGAATAAGTGGTATTGAACAAGGCATAGATAGACATCAAATACCACTCTATCTACCTAGAAAGTAGTAACCAGTCTTTGTTTATGACTTATAATTTCTAAATGTGCATAAATATTGTTGACAGACAATAGTAGAAATAATACCCCATACATACTATGGTCAGTCAACGAACAGTTTACATATTTTCATGTAGAATAGGTGATATTGAACACAGCATAGATTGACATCTAATACTACTTTATCTACTTAGAAAATAGTAACCAGTCTTTGTTTATGACTTATCATTTCTAGATGTGCATAATTATTGTTGACAGACAATAAAAAAAATATTACCCTATACCTTTTATGGTCCGTCAACGGACAGTTTACTTATTTGCAAGTACAATAATTGATATTAAAGACAGCATAGATTGACATGTAATAATAATACTTTATCTACCTAGAAAATTATAAATGTTTAAAATCGTGTTTGTTTTTGGAGGAATAATTACAATTTAAAACTGAAGTATTGATGAATTAACTATTTATTATAGGTTATCAGATATCTTTGAGTATTATTTATCATTATAAACGTTAAAAGTAAAACACTAATTTTTAAAATTGTTGTTGTTTTTTTTGTTTTTTTTTTTTTGGAGTGTTTTTTGTTTGTCGTTGGTCTCGGCGTGTTGTCTGTGATCTGATGATGTTGTTTGTTTGTCGCTAATCTTGGCATGTTGTCTTGGTCTGTTGTTGTTTGTCCAAACACAGAGGTGCTACAGAAGTAACAAGGCGCAAGTCTTTCATAGAGGGTTTTCCATTAAGTACAATTTTACAATTTCTATCACGCCTTTCGATAGGCTGAAATCTGTTTACCAAGCTAACAAACAAAAAGCCCTACAAATAACATTATAGGACAATGCTTAGAAAACTTTAAGGACAATAATTAATAAGCTTTTAGGTCAATAATCAATAAACCTTTAGGGCAATGATCAGTAAACTATAAGGACAATGATCAGTAAATTTTTAGGACAATAATCAGTAAATTTTTAGGACAATAATTAATAAGCATTTTCTGCAATGAGCAGTAAACGTTGACGGACAATAATTAATAAGATTTTAGGATAATTATCTGTAAACTATTAAGGCAATGATCAGTAAACTATTAGGGCAATGATCAATTAACTTTTAGGACAAAAATCAGTAAATCTTTAAGTCAATAATCTTTTATGAAAATGGTCAAGAATCTTTTTTAAAAGAAACGTGAAAATTAGTGACGAGTTGATGCAGTCATTAGAGCGAACTGATGACTACAATGTGCCAACATTCACACTGCACAAGCTCATACAGAACTCCACTAAAATATTATGATAATGACTGTATACGAGTTTAGAATTTCAATATTGTTGCAAACAAAAGACTCGAAACAAAAATTTGAAACACAAATGTAACGTACCTTTTATGACCGTTCCACTCGACTCCTAAATTAAAAGTGACAATAAAAATTAGCCACATTTTGTTTTATATTGATAACGCGGACGTTATAGTAAAACAATGACGTGACGTCATAACCTTTAGAAGCAAAAATTTTAAATGTTGAAAATATTTAAAAATTGTGTTTGTTTTTGAAGGAAAAATTACAATTTTACACTGAAATATAGTTGAATTAACTATTTATAATAGGTTATCAGATATCATTGAGTATTAATAATCATTATAAAGTTATTACAAGTTAAAAGTAGAATACTAATTTTTAAAATTGTTATTTTATTCTCTAGTTTTTAACTTTAAAAACAAAATAAAAGCTAATAAAATTCGTAGATGTTATTTATATGGTTTTAGAATGTGTAACTTATACCTGATTTAAGATTTAAGAAAATCTGAGTGTGATAATGCTGAAAATTGAGATAGTAGATTTTGACAGAATCAATTTCCAGGATGTCCACTTGTGCTTAGTATTTGGTCTATGTTTTTGTTTTTTTTGCAGTGCGTTCTTCGAACGCACTGCTTTGTTTTCGAAATGACTTTTTTTTTTTTTTTTTTTTCGAATTTTACCTTCGATCGTTCTCTAAGAAGGCAACTAGCTACAAACTTCCTCTTGCTGTTTACTATTCAAACTGCGAGACTACCATCAGGTGAATGTAAAATGACGTCATTTAGGCCAACCGGAAACGAGCTGTGGACAATGGCGTTATTTTGGTTTTTGCTCGTTATTACCTCTATATTCCAACTTATTTTTACGAAACTTCTTTTGTTAGCTTCTTTAAACTGCTAGCTACTTAACTGCAGTTTAAAACTGCTAGCTTCATTACTTTTGTAGCTGACTTTTTTTCAACTTCTACAATTTTATTCCCATCCACTTGAAAACTGATAGGTAGATAAAAACTTTTGATGCGATCAAAAATCATTATTCAAATTTTCGACATCACTTCCGGTTTCGAAGTTATTCGCTTTTGAAAATTAAAAAATAATTTCCGGAATTCTCAAGATATTTCAAAAATTATTTTTGCAATATGCTAGAAATAGTCATACAAAAAAACGAAGATGAAAAATCCGGACCGGAAGCAAACAATAAGCCGCCATATTGAAATGTCAAACTTTTGTAAAATTCAAAATGGGGCCTCAGGGGATAATGCGATTTTCGTTATTTTTTCATATCTATTGACTAGAGTCGATTGCGCAACTTTATTTGGGAGCGGATTTTCGAATTTTTATTTTGATTTTCTTTTATTTCCATTTCAATATTTTTGGTAATGTCCAAAATTTTGAAGGCCCATATTTCGTGACCTTGACATTTGGTGACCTTGTGACCTGAACATGATTTATTGCCCTTGGTGATAGCTATCCACTGATATATTCATTTGTGTTGTCCGATGATTACTTCCGGTTTTATAGCCGATTGAAATCTGTGATTTTTATTTTTAAAGAGCTCTGTCACTCTGTTACTTATTCATAAATAACAAAAATTCCTATTGAATCTTATTCCAGTTTATATGGTCTTTGTAATGATATATAAAACCATATATTTTCACCGAAATTGCGCTTCGACAATTTTGTATTTTCTTCTCTACTAACTGTGCGTAATTTGCTTTAAATCGAAATGGCAACTGTGGAGATGTCCCGATTCGTGTAATTTTGATGTCTATAGAATGTAATATCGATTCCTGAATTATATTTGGAAACCGATTTTTGTATTTTTATTTTGATATTTTTACTGATAGTAATATATAAAAACTTCGAATGGTCGTTTATTGTAACCTTGACCTTTGGTGACCTTGTGAGCTGAACAAATGTGATAGCTCTCGATAAGATCTATCCATTGATATATTATATTTTGTTGCACGATTTATACTTTTTGTTTAATCACCATTTGAAAATTGCGAATTTCATCGTTCAAAGCTGTTTACTGAACTATGCGTTTGGGCGATCTACATGACACGAGTTTCAGCGAACCGATTATGCTTTGAAATAAAACGTCTTATACGCTGTACAATAACGTTACTGTTCTACGGATACCTTGTGGGGCAGTTTTAAAGCGTATATCAAAACGGCTACGCACTGCGTCAGAACCTCGCGAAGCCTGGGGATCTAGTTTTTTTTTTCGTTGGTTATTGCGTGTTGTCTTTGGTCTGTGGTTGTATGTCGCTGGTTTGGCGATTTGTAGATGTCAGCTTTTGCTATGCGCTTGTTTGTTGTTCTATATTTTTTTATATTGTTGGAGATTCCTGTTTGTGGCTGGGGGTTGAGAAGTAGAGTGGTCTATACGTGGTGGTGGTGTTAATTGTTTTATGTACATTTATAGTTTGAGTATTATTCAAATCATGATATTCTTTACATCTTTTAAAGATGTACTTAATCATAAGAGGCCAGACTTTATGGGAGCGGGTGTGTGTCTGGTGGCAACTAGCCACAACTATGAGGTTTAGATCCCAAACGCTGAAGTACTACAGATGTACCATAGGCGCAAGTTTTTCATAGAGGGTTTTCCAGTGCAATTTACAACTTCTGTCACGACATTAGATAGGCTCAAGTCTGTTTACCAAGCTGCCATTCATGTTTAGGAACAAAAAGCCTTACAAATAACATTTTACGGAAATGATCAGTAAACTATTAGGGCAATACTCATTTAACTATTAGGGCAAAGATCATTTAACTATTAGGGCAATGATTAGTAAATTATTAGGGCGATATCAATAAACTTATAGCACAATACTCAATAACTTTTAAGGACAAAAAACGATAAACTTTTAGGGCAATTATCAGTAATTGAACATATCATAGATTGACATCAAACACTTCGTTATCTACCAAAAAAGTAGTAGCCAGTCTTTGTTTATGACTTAACTTCTCTAGATGTGCATAAATATTGTTGACAGACAATAGTAGAAATATTACCTCATACATACTATGGTCAGTCAAAGAACAGTTTACATATTTTCAAGTAGAATAGGTGGTACTGAACATATCATAGATTGACATCAAATACCACTTTTTCTACTTAGAAAGTAGTAACCAGTCCTTGTTTATGACTTATCATTTCGAGATATGCAGAAATATTGTTGACAGACATTAGTATAGTAGAAATAATACCCCATACATATTATGGTCAGTCAACGAACAGTTTACATATTTGCATGTAGATAAGGTGATATTGAAAACAGCATAGATTGACATGTTATACTACTTTATCTACCTAGAAAATTATAAATGTTTAAAATTGTGTTTGTTTTTGGAGGAATAATTACAATTTAAAACTTTGGTATTGATGAATTAACTATTTATTATAGGTTATCAGATATCATTCAGTATTATTTATCATTATATACGTTAAAAGTAAAACACCAATTTTTAAAATTGTTGGGTTTTTTTTTTTTTTTTTTTTTTGTTTGGAGTGTTTTTTGTTTGTCGTTTGTCTTGGAAACGTATTTAATTCAGTTTGTGATATAGTCTGTAAATATGTTTTATATTTATGAATACTTATGATTGAGTTTTGTTACTTCGTAGAATAAATGAAATATTTAGTCAAGATTATAAAATGATTAATAAAATTACATAATGTCATAGGGATTGGAGGTGGTTAGTTACACGCCACTTCTATCAAAAATCTTAGAGAGAATATCCCATACTTTTTGTGATTCTCTACAACAACATAAATCGCAAAGGGTTGAATTTGTTATACCTATTTTGCATAATTTATCGTTTGTATAAATAATTCGATGTAAAAATTTATATTCAAAGTTCCTGTGTTTTATACTAGAGAAAACATTTTGTAACTTATTAAATATAAATTTAATATCTTCTTCTGATAGTTCGATTTCTAGATATTTTTTCCATATTTGTATTCCTTTAGGGTCTGAATAATACTTCTTTATTTGACTATCGTATTTTTGGTTTAATAGAATCTAGTCCATGTTTATATAAAGTATAAAGGTTTTGACTTTTGTTCGAGGATGGTTTTAGCCTCAAACTGATTTGAAAGTTCATGAGATATTTTTGTATTAATGCATGATGCTATGGCTAAAGTCAGATTTTTGCTTTCAATTGTTTTTGTTTGTAATATGTTTTGTACGTGAATATAACCTTGGTCAAATAAATATCGAATATTATGCTATTTCCAATTTGAATATTTATATTGTTCCAAATGATCTGCGACTCAAAATCTTCGAGTATAAATATCATACCAATTATTAAACATATTTTTGTAAAAGGTGCTATTAATATTCAAATTTCTTGAATAATTACAAGCCGGTAGAATGAATCCATTGACATGCAGCATTATAAAATTGAAAGGTATTAGCCATGTTTGATTTTCTGATTGAAATATTTTTTTTTATCCAAAAGATGCATTTACTCTTAAAAAATTCGAAAATATTTAACATTCTTAAAACGCCATCTTCATAACCTTGAATAACACAATCTCTTTAAATCTTACCAGGTCCTTTCCAAAGAAAGTTATAAAGTAGCTTGTTTACATCATTTAAAAAGTTAGTAGGTATGACTGTTGCCGAGGCTGGGAATGAAATGTTTGTTATTATGAATGTTTTTATAATTTGAATCTTTGCGGATAGATTAAGGTTGTATTTATCAAAAGATGCTATTATTCTTTTCATTTCAGGATATTTGTCAATATAATTAAGTTTAATCATTGTATCATTATTTAAAGAGAAATTTATTCCTAATATCTTAATTGATGTTTCACATATTTTCACTTTTAATTGTTTCATTTCGTATTTAAAGTTTTCATTTTCTATATTTAGATTAATAGATTCTGTTTTATTAATGTTAATTTTCAATCCGGATATGAGACTGAATAGTTTAAGCACTTCAAATAAATGGCGTGCTGATACATAGTCATTCAATAGCATCGTTAAATCATCTGCATAGCTTATAGCCTTTATTTGTTTTTCACCGAAATTGATCCCTTTAATTTTTAAATCATTTCTAATAATTTCTAATAAAATTTCCATAACTAGATTGAATAAAATAGATGACATTGGGTCCCCCTGTCTTACCCCCCTCGAAATTCGAAAGGTTTTGGTCATGAATCCATTGTTAACAAAATTACAAGTTATATCATGATATAATATTTGTATCCATCTTTTGAAATTTTGTCCGAAACCAAATATATCTAAAATATGAAACAGAAATCGTGGTAAACACTATCAAAAGCTTTTTGAAAATCTATTGCTATAAAAAAACAACTATTTTTCTTTGCCTAGCAAGTTCGAAGCTATCGTCTATTATTCGAATGTTATCCTGTATGTGTCGACCAGGTACGGAAGCTGATTGATTAGGATGAATTATATCACTTAAGTAAGGTTTTAGCCTATTTGAAAGAACTTTACTAATTATTTTTGTATCGCAGTTAATTAATATTATAGGTCTCCAATTTCCCAAAGTATATTCTTAATACTTTTTGGGATGAATTTAATTACTATCTGTTTTTGACTTGTTGATAAACTTCCTATTTCGAAAGCATAGTTAATTCTAATGTTAGCCCGTCGTTGCCAGGAGATCTATTATGTTTAAAAGTTGTTATTAAGTTTTTTTTTATTTCATTTTCATCTATTTCAAGTTCAAGAATATCCCAGGCATTTTGTTCAACAATATTAATATTATCTATTCCATTAATAGTTTTACAACAATCATATATTTTATTGTCTGGAGATTTCGAATATAATTTACAATAGAATTTGTATATTTCATTATTTATTAGAATCATACGAGTAGCAATCTAAAGATATAAGTAATTTATGAATTGTAGTTTTTGATTTATTTTTTTCTCTTTGACTATACCACAGTTATTTTTATCTTATAATCGCTCCTTGAGTTTTTTCAATATAAATCTGATCAATATTATTTTTAACAATATGTAGGAAATCATTATATAAGTTCTCGTTTTCATTATCATTATCATTGAGTTTATTTTCTAAAATTTGTAATTCCTTAAGTAATTTATCTTCAACAGCTCTCTTTATTTTTTGTTTATTCTTGCAGTACTTAATAGTTGTTTGCTTTATTTTGTATTATATAAAGTCCCACAGACCAGTCTTATCCGACGGATCATGATATTCCTTAGTCCAATCATCTATTGAAGAATTAATCAAATTTATATAAGTTTTATCTTCAGTTATTGCTGCATTAAAGATCCATAAATTAGGCCCCTTATGGATCTCATCAACTCTAATTTCGAGAGTAATCGCATTGTGATCAGAAAAGAAGACGGGTTCAATATTTGACTTCCTTACAAAATCTGCAAGATTTTCAGTGACAAGCCAATAATCTAATCTAGTTTGAATCAGAGGTTTACTTTGTCTTTAACTGAATTTTTTGGTATTATTATGTAGTAGTCGAAATGTATCTGTCAGATTAAAGCTATCTATAATATTCTGAATTTTTTGTTTACCTTGGAGTTTTTCATTGTAATTCCCACCCTTTCTATCCAGCTCGATATTAAGAACATTGTTTAGATCACCTCCTAGTATTAAGACAAAGTTTTCATACTCATTTTCCAGTATTTGTATAAATGAATTTGTCTGTTTTGTTAACTTGTTATTCTTCGTCGGACAAAGTGTGTACATATACCTATAAATGCAGGACTTTTAAAAAAAAATGCGATGTAAATAAATAAATTAATTTATTTGTTGGATATAATTATGAATCGAACCCAGACGTGCACTAACAGTCTGCAGTTTATATAATAGCACTTCGGACTAAACTAAAGTATCTGTCTACATTAAAACTACAGTTAATCTCTGTCTAAATGCCTTCAATTGGACATTAATGTGCCTGACTGTAAATTGACCATAATTTATTAATTGTACCCTAATGCGCACATGTGTAATTTGTTACAACACCTCCTCAATTGACATGCAACCTTGAGATATATTAAGGACGGATAATATCAATGTGGAGCAAACTTACCATAATTATAGTAATAGCAACTGTGTATAATAATGTCTGCTATTATAAAGTCAATTTACTGGAACTCCTTTACCTAATACTTCATTACTTATATAGACCACTTGTAACATTGATCTTGGAAATGGTTTTCAAAA
>JAUJPP010000827.1:0-10127 GCA_030562195.1 Nipponacmea schrenckii
CATACAATGTTTATTCTGATTGGATCAAAATTCAAACAAACCAATAAAAATATCAGAATTTCAAACCAGCAAAATCTGAAATGAACTATTTGAGCACAAATCACTACTATCCAATCCTTGTCCCTTACAGTGAGCTTTATCTGAACGCTTTTCACCCACACTATTGTTCAACATATTCAAATCTTTACCTAAGCAGAATAAATATAGGTAAGTATTATTTAGTAAAGGGTAGTTTTGTTTTATATTTACTCCTAAATCATTCTTTATGTAAAATATGAACCCCGAAAACCAAACCATTAAGTTTTAAACGCCAAAACCAATTTAAGAGTTTATTATAAAGAAAGCATATTATAATAGAAAGATTTTCTTTTGTTCATTTGTTAACTGACCCTTTTAAGTTTTAAAAACGTCGAGATATAAAAATTATATGTTTAAATGACGTTACTGCAGTTTTCATTTTTAAGTAAACAATTCTCATATTGCTTTCCATGTCAACACAATTGGAGCAAAACAGGAAGACTACAAAGAAGATCCAGTGGATAATTCAAGCAAAAAATTTAGAAAGAATTAGAATACACAGAATAATGAACAACAAACATCAATTGGGAATTGTAAGTGTTCTTTTATTTTAATTCTGTGAGGAATTTACTAATGGGATTAAAATGTCCTTTTCTGTTGCTTTTTTAAAGGAATATAAACTAATTGTTTTGAAGAGACATTGAAGCTTCACAATGGCCGACATACATCACAATTTGAATAGAATATTTTTATATCAATTGATTTTAATTTCCAATTCCAGATGGAAACGACGTTATCTACATTAGTAACAACCAACTGTTTTTAGCAAAGATCTTTTGAACGTAAATAT
Organism: Nipponacmea schrenckii; assembly: GCA_030562195.1. NCBI lineage: Eukaryota > Metazoa > Mollusca > Gastropoda > Lottiidae > Nipponacmea > Nipponacmea schrenckii. The sequence goes on from JAUJPP010000827.1 coordinate 869, forward strand.
ATCATCTGACAAAATGGAATTCTAGAAAGTAATCAGAATTCCAGAACGTAGAGAACTATAGTAAGGTAAGAAGTGATATTCCTTAATTTATAAATAATAACACAATATCCATATTTCAATACCAATAAATTGATTTGATACTGAATTTTTCAGTATCATCAATCATTGACAAAACACACTCATATCAGTACTGTAAAAATTGCACTAAAAATCATAATACAATAAACTTTGCCAATGTTTATTGTACATGGTACAACACAAATAATGCTAACTTACTACATCCAGACAGACAGGAATGTATTTGTGGTACTACTACTCTCTGCTAAAATGGCCCTTACAATTATTAGAAGCATGTTCGATTCTGTTTCAACCAGTGTTCGTAAATTTCAAATAACTTTCATACAGAACTTTTAGGCAGAAAATAAGGCATATTTTGATATGTCCACCTTTTCCTTCTATTAGCTTTTTATCTTCTTAATAAGTTTTGTGGCTTCCATGATTATTATTATAATTTATTTCCTACGTAACCTACACAGTTTTATTCTGTTATACATAATCAACAGGTCGCGTATTTTAATAACTTAAAGTAGTTAGATTATGTCATGTGGCTTGTTTGTAAGACATCTAAGATATAAGTTTACAAAACTAGTTTCAGAGTAGTTTTCTTCAATTTCCAGATTCTCAGTTAATACCATAGTTTTTTAAGTTAATATCATTATCTTGGAAGTTTTTAAGTAAATATCATAGTTTATCAGCTGAAACTATCGTTTCTAGGTTGACTCCTTAGTTTTTCAGTTGTTACCATAGTTTCAAGAATTTGCCGTTTTGAATCAGTTGAAATTAAATTTTTATTCCAAGTTATTTCATGTAATTTTCGTATAAAGGTTCTAAATTTAGCTCTTAAATAATGGTTTCTAGAAATTAGAAATGAGTAACTCCGGGCTTGTTGCTTTTAAAATGGACTAGGTTGATGAATTCTTATAGTTTTGTTCTGGAAAATATATTAAAATTAATAACTTTTGTTTTTAAAATATACTGGTTTGGTAGATGTCTCTTTTCTGTGTAAAACATTGAAGGGCGTTCTTTTTATGTTGTAAGCCGAATTATTTCTTAGGCTCAAATTTATGAAAACTTCACATCAAAATCTAGCCAAATGTGTCCCTGAACATATTTAAAAGTTGTAACTTAAAAAATCCAATAGTTAATTTAATTATTTAAAATTTTAAACATCTTAGAACTATATTGTTTTTGTATGGCGTAAGAAATCTACTGAACAGATTTAAGCGAAATAAGCGTGTAATAAGAAATTAGTATTTTCGATTTATCATTAACCCTTTAAAACAAATTAATTTTGATCAAGTAGATACAATTAAGTAGCATTTTTAACAAATATTTTTTACAAATTACCCCTTTTAATTAGCTTGTACTTACGACATTTTTTTTGCATTCTGTCGTCCCAGTGATAGAATGGAATGGAAATAAAGAGGATAGTTTATATTTTACAATAGTAGAAATTGAGATACCACAGAGTTTTTCCTTTGATTTCCAACATATAACAAAGGTTTTTATTTTGTCTTGAAGAATTTCGATTTATTTCATGTTTAAAAAGAGATTTTATGTTATTGAGCTGACTGTATCTAAGAATCATACCTTTAGAACTGAATAGGTTTAGATGTAGTTGACGTTCAGCTTTAGGAGAAAGAATTGCACAATCCTAATTTAATCACAATTAAAAAAAAACTGATTAATTAGCATCATTGCTGATAAACTAAGATTTAAAAATAAATGTAACCAAATATATACATTTGATTATTGATCACGAAGGGAAGAAAGTAGATTTTGGTTGAGATTAAACCAGGCAGGTGTGTGGACTAGGTCTTAGTCTACGATATCTAGGACAGTCTATAAGGATCATAAAATAACAATAAAGAAGCCCAAAGAGGCATAGGAGCTAAGTCAACAAGCTCCGGATCTTGGTATCTAAAGATGGTCAATAAGACCTCTTGGCCTTGATCTTTGAAGTTAGCAATATCATCTATAGCTAGTAAGCAATTGGTTCTACTACCAAGGACTTGGTCCTAAAAGCTGAACATCACCCTAAAAGTTCTGCCTTTAACGCAGTCCTGAAAGCTGAGCTACTTCAAATCCTAGTTGACCCCATCTAATCCCTCTGTATTCGTGTTCGAAATGAAAATTATAATCACCAAGTTGTTATTAGAAGTCCTTTTATAAATTTCCAGAATAAAATAGACAGGACTGTCAACTTGGTTTATATCTTGAATGTCTTCCCTTCATTTGGTTACAAATTATCTTTCAAAATGTATCATATAGTTTGGCGGTTTGAACAATAAATGCTGTTACTGTATTACAAAAGGTTATGTGCAATGCTTCATGAAATTATACAAGTCACTACACTTGATCATCTAGTACTTTAAAAGGTGTTTCTTAGAGAAATCTAGTCTCAGACACAGAAAATCCTTCTTTAAGAATTCAAATTGATTCCTTTTAACAAGACAAATTAAAAATATATTAAAAAATAAAATATTTATCTATTGTTGTATAAAGGAACATCTGAGGACTGATTCTAGTCTGTCACAATTTCTAGCGTAAAGATACTGTCTTTCTCCTTATTTCATTCAAACACTGGTAGAAGATAGAAAAGTTAAGGAATGAATAGGAATCCAGTTTTTTTTTCTTTACATGTATTATATTTTACAACAAAAGAAATTACATTATGTAGTTAAGATTTAGATCCCCTCCTCACCATTTATTGAGATTATTGATAAGAATTAAATTTCACATCTAAACAAATGTCTAAAATCAAGGCAATAAATCAATTTATTTGTATATTTTTAGGTAATATATTTTAGATAAAAATACCCAAAAATCTAACGACAGGATTATTTTGGAAAACTTGAAAGTAACTTTTGATCATTAATAAGGTAGATTCTGGTTGAGATTAAACCAGTCAGGTGTGTGGACTGGGTCTCAGTCTACGATATCTAGGACAGTCTATACGGATCATAAAATAACAATAAAGAAGCCCAAACGAGGCATAGGAGCTAAGTCAACAAGTATCTTAAGTCTTGGTATCTAAAGATATCTAGGACAGTCAATAACGACAAATTATTATCACAATGTTGTTATTAGAGGTCCTTTTTTTTAATTTTCAGAATGAAATAGAAAGGATTGGCAACTTGGTTTATATCTTGAATGTCTTTCCTTCATTTGATTACAAATTATCTTAAAATATATATATCATTTAAATTGGCGATAAGTATAATAAATGTTGTTAAGGTATTAACAAGGGTCTTCATGATCCACGAACTTTACATAAGTTTTTAAAATAGTTTTGGCGTATAACAATAAATGGTAGTTAAAGGGATAATAGGCGTTAGAATACACTCGTCCTACGGCTTATATTTGTGTTTCATATTGACTATTAGTAAAATAAGTATGCATCCCACACTTTACCAAATTTTAAAAAGCCACAATAAAAATATATTCGGAATTTAAAAAAAAAGTGAGCCAGCGACGATTCCATTCAGTTTGAGAATAAAAGCGTCTGGTAAATCAACGCTAAAACATTGTGGAATTCAACAGTAGGGGTCAAGGACGCGTGAAAACCCACATGTTAGAGTTACTTCCCTTTATATTTACACGATTTGAAAATCGCTTGATGGATGGCTCAAGTGTTTTATGATTAACTACTTTATTTTGGGGATTTATAGGATTTTAGAGGGATTTTGATGTATAGGTAAGTCCACTGATGGATATATACTGTCATTGTCCAAATTTGAGTGAACTTAAAATTTTATGTTCGTTCTAACGCCTATTATCCCTTTAAAAGATTCAGATAAGTCCAGGGACGCATTTCTGTAGGTTTTTGGTACATGGTATTCATAAATTGAAGCAAACAATTGTTCGACCTACGAAAAAAAAAATATTAATTGTGAATATTGAGATTTTTACCACTTTCTTATGATGATAAATTTACAATAAACGCTCTTTACACAATAACATTAATAAGTTTTTGAATAATGTTAGCACTAAATCATTTACTCCTTGTTTATTAGGTAAAGGAGTTCCAGTGAATGGCATTATTATACATATAGTTGCTATTACTTTAATTATTGTAAGTTTGCTCCACATTGATAGTCCTTAGTATATCTCAAGGCTGCATGTAAATTGAGGAGGTTGTGTTACACATGTGCGCATTAGGGTACAATTTATAAATTATGGTCAGTTTATAGTCAGGCACATATGAAGGGTAATCTATAGATATATTTTATAGTGGAATAAATTATTTATAAAATGAAGGGTAATCTATTTGATAGTGGGGGATATATTTTATAAAATGAAGGGTAATCTATAGATCTTTTTCATAGTGGGTGATATATTTTATAAAATGAAGGGTAATCTATTTGATAGTGGGGGATATATTTTATAAAATGAAGGGTAATCTATTGATCTTTTTCATAGTGTGGGATATTATTTATGAAATAAAGGGTAATGGATATTATTTATAAAATAAAGGGTAATCTATAGATATATTTCATAGTGTGGGATATTAGTTGTTGATATGTTTTAATAATAAGGGCAATCTAAAAGATTTACTCAATATAATACGCCTTATATATCATATATCAATGTTACATAAAAACATAAAAAGAAAACACCATTCCTACCTTGGTATGCCCCTGTAGCAGTCTATAAAGGAAAAAACAGAAATTCAAGTGGTGCACCAATATCTGATGTAAACGTTTACAAACACGACTTGAGAAGAAACTTTTGACCAGTTGATTGTAATACTCTTTGCTGCACGGGTGCGGCTACGAATAATATCCTTGGGATATTATTAATAAAATAAAGAATAATCTATAGGTATATTTCATAGTGGGCATCCGGGGTTCGAGTCGTGGTATAACTTTAAGTCTGGTCTGTAGTCAGAACAGAGAAGGATTCGCCGCCCCCAATCCCCGATATCTCTCTCTCACTACCTTTTAGCAGATATATACCTAATAAAACAATGTCAATCACAACGTGAAGTCATTTAAACATCTAGAAGTGTTACAATAACGAATAACTAAAGGAGAAAAGCGAAAAACGAATAACGAAAAACAAATAACGAATAACGAAAACGAATAGCGAATATCCTTTTAGTGGTACTTACAAAATAACGAATAACAAATATCATAGCCTCTGTTTCTTCTTATTAATCCCAATTTTCAAAGTCAAAGTCATTTAAACATTTAGAAGTACTACAATAACGAATAACGAAAAACGAATAGCGAATATCCTCCTCTTGATGCATACAAAAGAACGAATAACGAATTAACGAAAAACGAAAACGAATAGCGAATATCCCCCTCATGGTGCTTACTTAAGAAGGAATAACAAATATCATAGCATCTGTTTCTTCTTACAAATCCCAATTTTCAATGTCAAAGTCATTTAAACGAGATAGATAGATAGATAGATTTATTTCAGTCTCACCAATTTTTCTACAAACATAAAAGAATTTTCATACAAGTTAAAATGAAATGAGTAAAAAATCGCCATTCTAGTAAGAATTATGAGAGACTAAATGTACATAAGATATCACATTAAAAGCACTGTAAAAACAAATAATTAAGAACAAAATTTTAGGTAGGTAAAATATATATAGATACTAGTCTACAAATTTACACAGGCGGGAGTATTTCGACCATCCTCATGAGCATGGGTACCTGAGGGGAGCTTCCCCACACCTAAACTTTGCGAGGGCACTCCTATGTGAGTGGGGAAGGTTGCTAGAGACATAACATTCAGTCTTATAGTCGGATTTAAACAAGCGATATGAATGGAGTTTATTTTTACCTTTACCGGACTTTGAATTTATACAACTTACATCATTAAACCACTTATTTTTATACAAATTGTAACGCACCAAAACGGGCGCCAGGGAATCGTATAACTTGCACTGCCGCTGTCACCAGGGAGTTGTATACATGTACTACCGCTATCTCCAAAATTGGTCTATTTATGACCCAACGCCGAACTGCAACTGTGGTAGACGTCTCTTCCAATATCAGCTACTTGTACGGGGTTTAAAAACACCATGTAAATACAATGGTTTATTAATTAACAGCAACAATCAAACATCTTCATCACATAAATCTGGGTTTACATCAATAATCTCTAAGAGTCGCCTATTAGAGCTTAGCCCACAAACATGTAAGGGTATTCAAAGTGATACCAAATGTGCTGTAGAATGGAAGTACAACATGTCATTAATACCTCCTCGTTCAAATACAGACACAGAATGCAAATCTCATATAGGCTATAAACTAATACAAGTCAAATATGAAATGGTACTTTAGAAAGTAATAAAACAATTTTCTAAGATATGAATAAAAAATAAAGATGGAATAAAGACAATAAAATGATACATAATATATGAATACACATTTAGAAAATAATACTAATAGATATCATGCATAATTTAACTAATTATACACGTTAAATACAAAAATGTTAACTAGAATCTGGCAGACTAAAAACGTATGAAAAACGATATGGTAGACGGGATTATACCAGTACTTTAATTGAGGTCAATTCTAAATATAGTTTTGTCATCAAAGGGATTTCTTAAATTACATGTATATAATGCTTAAAGATCTGACATGGAAAGTTATTGATGGAGATGGCCAAAATAATATTTAGTGCTCTTGAAAGCCTTTCATAAAATGACTAAAGTTTTTAATTTACCTATGTTTTCAATATTATTTCTTCTGTAACTTGAGCGTGTAATTTTATACTATAGTCTCGATCTGCCAGACACATTCTTCTAATAACAATATAATAGCAATAAACTATAAAACTACAGACTACAACTATTTTCTCTACACAACCCATGCCAGCTTTCAAAGTTTTTTTTACATTGTAATTATACCAAGAATGTTTTTAAGATGACTATGTCTATTTTACAAAGGTGTTGGGTTACTCTATAAATCCCATTTTTGAGACCTGTGCATTATCTTCATAGAATTTGAAGATCTGTTTACAGAGACGGTTATCTGGCATATTACACATTCTACTATAATACCGGAGTACACCATCCCTCCAATACGTTTTGAGTTTGCAATTAAAAGGCCAAAAGCTCGAGATGCGGCTTTAGCTACATGTTTAGCCATACAATGTAATTGAGATGTTCGGTCAACAACAAACCTAATTACACATAGCTTTTAGATATAGCAACAATATCATTTCCACAAGTGAATACATAAAAAGTAAGGGGTTTGAACTCTGATCGAAAGTGTACTATACTGGACTTGTTTAGATTAATTGTCATTTTGTTCCTTATGGTCCAAGCATTTAGGGCATTTAAGAATAATTGCATATCGATTTCATTACTACTTAACAATACTAAGTCGTCAGCATATAACAATGCACATAATTTAGAGGCATCAATATCGATTCCCACTCCCACAGCATTCAGATATTGCACTAAATCATTAATATACAGATTAAAAAGTAATTGGGACAGCAAACACCCTTGTATAAGGCCACATTTGATATCAAACCAGTCGGTAGTATGACCGTTTAGCCTTACACATGGTTTGACGTTATTATATATTGGACGTCACAGCCTGGTAAAATCGACCACGAACGCCTAAGTCTTCTAATTTTGAAAACAAAAATACTTCTGTCGATTTTGTCATAGGCTTGTTTAAAATCTATAAAAGCACAAAATGTCGGACACCAAGCTTCTTCCGGGTTTCAATAAGCGATGTAAGGGATGAAATGTGATATATTGTTGACCGTTTTTTCCTCAAACCGTTTTGACAAATAACTTTCGTCTGCAAACTTACTTAGACGATCGTTTAGTAGAGAACAACAGAGTTTATAGACAACAGGTGCTTACAAATGGACGAATGACAAATATCATAGCCTCTGTTTCTTCTTATAAATCCCACTTTACAAGACACTTATTAGACCAATCTTAGAATATGCAGTTGCAGTTTGGCTTCCACATCTAAAGAAAGATATCCAACTTATAGAAAACTTTCAAAGAAGAGCAACAAAGATCATCTCAACAATAAAACAACTACCATACCATGAACGACTAAAACACCTTAGCCTACTAACATTAGAGTACCGAAGAAAAAGAAACGATATTATCCAAGTTTACAGAATTATCCACAGAATAGACAAAGTAGCCGAAACAATCTTCCAACCATCACAAGCTAAACCACAGTGCAGAGTAGATTTGAGAAAAAACTATTTTTCTGTTCGAGTTATCAACGATTGGAACTCCATCCCAGACTACGTCATAAACTCAACTCACTTAACCAATTCAAGACTAACCTTAATACAGCTTGGAAAAACATTGATACCAAATTCAAACCTAGTTTTATGACCAATTTATCTACCAATTTCAAGATTATCATCAATAACTAGTTTTATATGCGCAAAATGAAAAAGAAAAAGTAAAATAACTTTAAATAATTGTTTTTATTACACTTCAAATTGGAAGTCCTTTAAATAATTTTATAAGGTGGTTAAGAAGCCAAAGGGCTTACTAACAGACCGAAGAACAGGTATAACATGTAAAACAATGTCTGAATTAAATATACCATCATTAAAAGAAAAGAAATTATTACCAGACCAGTCAGTGTGGATAACACAGGGTGAAGTAGGAGTAGAAACTATTGAAGAAAAATATCCTGATTTGGTTAAAAGGTATCTTGTCTTCTTTATTTTTAATAATTATTTTTTTAAGACAGGCTTTCATTAGATTCTCCAACTATTTATGTGGATAAGTATTATTCTCATTCTAAATTCATATCTTAGTAAATGTTACAATTGAAAATAAATCCGAAAAAGGTAGGAGGGCTTAGAGAACTTTTAGAAAAAATCCTGCAGAGAAAAGATAGAGGAGAAGGATGTAATTTTCAGTGAGTTTATGATCATAGATTAGCTTAGTGTTAGCATACTCTTAATGGATGTTGAACAAGTGGTTGCCTAGCAAGATACGCCAACTTTAAAATATATTTTCTGATTTAACACAGGCAAAAACTCTAAGATTATTTAGGTCTAATCCAAGTTCTCGTCAAATGTTAACACCAAATTTAATTAAAATCAGATGAAAACTGTATTGTCTGTCGCGTTTTGACTTAGTCAAGTGCAATAACTCAAAAACAGTATATCGAAATGTCAATTTCGAACTTGACCAAGATGACACTTCAATGATCACACCAAATTTCATTCCAATCAG
>JAUJPP010000828.1:0-10046 GCA_030562195.1 Nipponacmea schrenckii
AAAAATGTCAGCAAGTGGTATGGCTGCAGGTTTAGCTGATTCCGGACATTCTTATGCCATGAGACATGCTGCTTCTTCTATATCACCTGCTAGTAGTTTATCAGAAACCCTCAGCGGAATGAAACAGGTAATACCAAAAAAGGCCGAATCAATTATTGATTTCCTAATAATATATTTACTTTCTAGTCACATTCATTATTAAATTTACAGAGTATATTCTTAATAATAGAATATACTACTATAAATGTGTCCTGAGAATTATAAAAATAAACATTCTTTCTTAGAATTTTGTTAATATCTAATGTGAACTTACAAAATTTTACTTAATATTCAATATAACTTTTATAAATCAGAAATTTCAAGCAACAAATTTGCAATTTGTGGAATATTCAAAAGGGATGTTGACAAACCCAATTACAGAATATAAAACAGGAACTGCCTTTGCTGTTCACATTATTTTGCCACATTTTTTTTATTTAAGTCCAGTTGAAATTTGAGAGAATTGTTTGGATTTTAACCTGGTTATTGGTCTTTATTTGTGGGACACTTTGCTTTTTTAGGTTTCATTTATGAAGAAAATAGCTGAGATGAATGATCAAAGTGAAACACTGTCAAAATTAAATCAAATTGCTGGACATGTTTTAAATAAAGAATCTCTAAGGTATATTTTGCTATAGTTATAGTGAAACCCTCCAAATCAAATCCTCTATAAACCGGATTCCCCTGTAAACCAGCATATTTGAAAAGTTCTGGCACAATCACCATAATCCTTGGTAAAGAGGCACCCCCTCTAAACCACAATCCAACATCCAAATCAAGTCACAAAGTAATTAATTTATAGATAATTGGTCTCTGTAAACCAGCATCTTTATTCGTATTAATTGAAGTTAATCTGTTGACGGCATGAAGACGAATACGATACGTGCTGATTAATCACTAATCCAATTAATTACGTTTTTATGTATTACCACTGCTATGGGTAAAGCCCGCTACTTCTCCAAACCGGCATTTATCACAGGCCTGACAGTCTGCCGGTTTGGAGGGCTTTCACTGTATCACCATTTGAATAGTGAAGGTATTGTTGTTGTCTCCAATTGTCATTCCTTTTTAAAATTCAGAAAAATAAAATATAAAAACTTGTTTTAGATATTTATATGTTAATTTGATCTATTTCCTTGGAAATACTTTGACACGAAATTCAGAAAGACGCACCTATTTTTATACGCCCACATGAAATGGGGGGCGTATATTGTCGTCACCCACATCCGTCCGTCCGTCCGTCCGTCCGTCCGTCCGTCCGTCCGTCCGTCCACAATTGCTCGTAAACACTCTACACGGTCTAATTCTTGACGGATTTAGATGAAACTTAATATGAGTGTTTATGATCACGCAAGGATGAACCCTATTGAAAATCAGCGAAATCGGAAAAAAATTAGTATGAGTTCGTGCCCTTGTTCTTGAATGGCTCGTAAACACTCTACAACGAGCAATTCTTGACCGATTTTGATGAAACTTGGTTTGAGAGTATGTTATAACTCAAGGATAAACCCTATCGAAAATCAGCGAAATCGAAAAACATGTAGTATGAGTTATTGCCCTTGTTCTTGAAAACGCGTTCAATTTTAGCTTGTAAACACTCTAGAAAGAACAATTCTTAATGGATTTTAATGAAACTTGGCCTGAGTATTTGTTATCACCCAAGGATGAAGCCTATTGAAAACCAGTCAAATCGAAAAAAAATTTATATCAGTTATTGCCCTTGTTTTTGAAAACGCGTTCAATTTTTAGCTTGTAAACACTCTACAAAGCACATTTATTGACCGATTTTGACGAAACTTGCTGAAATTGTTTAATATCACCCAAGAATGAACCCTTTTGAAAATAGCACATATCGAAATATATTTAATAGGAATTATTGCCCTTGTTCTATAAAATGTGTTGGATTTTTGCCTTGTAAACACTCTACAAGTCACAATTCTTGAGCGATTTTGACATAACTTGGCATGAGTATTTGTAATCACCTAAGGATGAACCCTATTGAAATTCAGTTAAATCGAAAAATATTTAGTATCAGTTATGCCCTTGTGTTTGAAAACGCGTTCAATTTTAGCTTGTAAGCACTCTAGAAAGAACAATTCTTAATGGATTTTGATAAAACTTGGCTTGAGTATTTGTTTTTACCCAAGGATGAACCTTGTTGAAAATCAAATAAATCGAAATATATTTAGTGTCAATTATTGCCCTTGTGTTTGAAAACGGGTTTAACTTTTTGGCTAATAAACACTCTAGAAGGTACAATTCATGACCAATGTTGACAAAACTCACTGAAATTGTTTGATATCGCAAGGGATGAGCCCTATTGAAAATTAAAAATATATCTAATATGAATTATTGCCCTTGTTCTTTTAAACACGTTCGATTTTTGTCTCGTAAACACTCTACATGGCACAATTCTTGACCGATTTCGATGAAACTTGGTGTGAGAGTGTGTTATAACTCAGGGATGAACCCTATTGAAAATCAGCGAAATCGAAAAATTTTTCAGTATGAGTTACTGCTCTTGTTCTTGAAAACGCGTTCAATTTTAGCTTGTAAACACTCTAGAAAGAACAATTCTTAATGGATTTTGATTAAACTTGGCTTGAGTATTTGTTATTACCCAATGATGAACCCTATTATAAATCAAATAAATCGAAATATATTTATTGTCAGTTATAGCCCTTGTTCTTGAAAACGCGTTCAATTTTAGCTTGTAAACACTCTAGAAAGAACAATTTTTAATGGATTTTGATGTAACTTGGCTGGAGTATTTGTTGTCTCCCAAGGATGAACCCTATTGAAAATCGAAAAATATTTAGTACAAGTTATTGACCTTGTTTTTGAAAACGCGTTCAATTAAACTCGTAAACACTCTAGAAAGAACAATTTTGAATGGATTTTGATGAAACTTGGCTTTAGTATTTGTTTTCTCACAAGGATAAACCCTATTGAAAATCAAAAATATCAAAATATTATTAAGGGTGAACCCTATTGCAAATCATAAAAATACCGAAAAATATTTAATGAGTTGTTATTAGGTACAATTCTTGACAGTTTTTAATAAAACTAGAGACCCTAGAAAAAAATAGGTTGGAAGGTTGAATATTTCATTCGACTTGTAACCTCACTGAAAAGTTTTTATTTGAATTAAATGCTGCCAGTGGGCGTATATTACCTTGCCTGGCAAGCTATCTTGTATATCGCTCTTGTTCTTTAAAGCATATAATAATAATTCATTATTGGGTAATCAGTTAGAACTTTTTTATATTGAGCCAAAAAAAATTTTAATGTATTTTTTTTTAGGATGTTGATCAATGCCACACCACAGTTTATGAATGATGCAGTCAAATCTGTAGAGAAATTTGTAAATGGAATTCCCGGTTCACATTCAACATCTTATATTGAAACTAATGTATGTACCACACATTATTGTACCACACATCTCTCGAGCATTTGAAATTTCTATTAAATGATTACTGAATGAAAGAATTTTACAACATATTATGGGAATTGCACTAGAAACTGTTTTCAATATACAAAATTATGTTATGCTTGTGTAAAGCAGACTGGTTAAGGGCCATGAAACAAACCTGTGAAGTTATTCGTGTGTAGCCTACACAAATATTTCAAATTGATTTGCAAAATCATGTTCTGATTCTGTATTTAAATAATAAAAAATGTTGTTGTCTTTTGAAATTTGTTTTTATTTGTTGTACATGAATTTGGTTATGTACTTTATAGGATAAGGACTTCAGCATCACCCCAGTAAATACACAGTTTGAATTACCATTCTCTGTTAATTATGTAGCTAGAAGTTATCAAACAGTTACTTCTACACATGAAGATTTTCAAAGGTAGTATTCTTTTTTCCTTTTTTATATGTATTCACAGAAGTCTGATTGGACCTGTGTTAACTTAAAAATTGAGATGAGTAAAAGGATGTATGGAGTTTCTAAGAATATATATTGAATTAAAAGACCTCTTGATTTAAATATTTAGATGAGTAGAAGGGTGTATGGAGTTTCTAAGAATATATATTGAATTAAAAGACCTTTTGATTTAAATATTGAGATGGGTAGAAGGGTGTATGGAGTTTCTAAGAATATATATTGAATTAAAAGACCTCTTGATTTAAATATTGAGATGAGTAAAAGGGTGTATGGAGTTTCTAAGAATATATATTGAATTAAAAGACCTCTTGACTTAAATATTGAGATGAGTAGAAGGGTGTATGGAGTTTCTAAGAATATATATTGAATTAAAAGACCTTTTGATTTAAATATTGAGATGAGTAGAAGGGTGTATGGAGTTTCTAAGAATATATATTGAATTAAAAGACCTCTTTATTCAAATATTGAGATGGGTAGAAGGGTGTATGGAGTTTCTAAGAATATATATTGAATTAAAAGACCTTTTGATTTAAATATTGAGATGAGTAGAAGGGTGTATGGAGTTTCTAAGAATATATATTGAATTAAAAGACCTCTTGATTTAAATATTGAGATGAGTAGAAGGGTGTATGGAGTTTCTAAGAATATATATTGAATTAAAAGACCTTGATTTAAATATTGAGATGGGTAGAAGGATGTATGGAGTTTCTAAGAATTATATTGAATTAAAAGACCTTTTGATTTAAATATTTAGATGAGTAGAAGGGTGTATGGAGTTTCTAAGAATATATATTGAATTAAAAGACCTCTTGACTTAAATATTGAGATGAGTAGAAGGGTGTATGGAGTTTCTAAGAATATATATTGAATTAAAAGACCTCTTGATTTAAATATTGAGATGGGTAGAAGGGTGTATGGAGTTTCTAAGAATATATATTGAATTAAAAGACCTTGATTTAAATATTGAGATGGGTAGAAGGATGTATGGAGTTTCTAAGAATATATATTGAATTAAAAGACCTCTTGATTTAAATATTGAGATGAGTAGAAGGGTGTATGGAGTTTCTAAGAATATATATTGAATTAAAAGACCTCTTGACTTAAATATTGAGATGAGTAGAAGGGTGTATGGAGTTTCTAAGAATATATATTGAATTAAAAGACCTCTTGATTTAAATATTGAGATGAGTAAAAGGGTGTATGGAGTTTCTAAGAATATATATTGAATTAAAAGACCTCTTGACTTAAATATTGAGATGAGTAGAAGGGTGTATGGAGTTTCTAAGAATATATATTGAATTAAAAGACCTTTTGATTTAAATATTGAGATGAGTAGAAGGGTGTATGGAGTTTCTAAGAATATATATTGAATTAAAAGACCTCTTGATTTAAATATTGAGATGGGTAGAAGGGTGTATGGAGTTTCTAAGAATATATATTGAATTAAAAGACCTTTTGATTTAAATATTGAGATGAGTAGAAGGGTGTATGGAGTTTCTAAGAATATATATTGAATTAAAAGACCTTGATTTAAATATTGAGATGGGTAGAAGGATGTATGGAGTTTCTAAGAATTATATTGAATTAAAAGACCTTTTGATTTAAATATTTAGATGAGTAGAAGGGTGTATGGAGTTTCTAAGAATATATATTGAATTAAAAGACCTCTTGACTTAAATATTGAGATGAGTAGAAGGGTGTATGGAGTTTCTAAGAATATATATTGAATTAAAAGACCTCTTGATTTAAATATTGAGATGGGTAGAAGGGTGTATGGAGTTTCTAAGAATATATATTGAATTAAAAGACCTTGATTTAAATATTGAGATGGGTAGAAGGATGTATGGAGTTTCTAAGAATATATATTGAATTAAAAGACCTCTTGATTTAAATATTGAGATGAGTAGAAGGGTGTATGGAGTTTCTAAGAATATATATTGAATTAAAAGATCTCTTGACATAAATATTGAGATGAGTAGAAGGGTGTATGGAGTTTCTAAGAATATATATTGAATTAAAAGACCTCTTGACTTAAATATTGAGATGAGTAGAAGGGTGTATGGAGTTTCTAAGAATATATATTGAATTAAAAGACCTCTTGACTTAAATATTTAGATGAGTAGAAGGGTGTATGGAGTTTCTAAGAATATATATTGAATCTAAGAATATATATTGAATTAAAAGACCTCTTGACTTAAATATTGAGATGAGTAGAAGGGTGTATGGAGTTTCTAAGAATATATATTGAATTAAAAGACCTTTTGATTTAAATATTGAGATGAGTAGAAGGGTGTATGGAGTTTCTAAGAATATATATTGAATTAAAAGACCTCTTGACTTAAATAATTAGATGAGAAGAAGGGTGTATGGAGTTTCTAAAAATATATATTGAATTAAAAGACCTCTTGATTTAAATATTGAGATGAGTAGAAGGGTGTATGGTGTTTCTAAGAATATATATTGAATTAAAAGACCTCTTGATTTAAATATTGAGATGAGTAGAAGGGTGTATGGAGTTTCCAAGAATATATATTGAATTAAAAGACCTTTTGATTTAAATATTGAGATGGGTAGAAGGGTGTATGGAGTTTCCAAGAATATATATTGAATTAAAAGATCTCTTGATTTAAATATTGAGATGGGTAGAAGGGTGTATAGAGTTTCTAAGAATTGTCGATAATTCTGCTAAAATTCTATTTATTTTCTGTTTGTAGTTTAAGAGTATTATCGAGTTTGTTATCTAGGAAATTTCTTCACAGAGAAATCAGGTAATAAAATATTATGATAAATTTTTTAATTGTAATACAAAAATATAATAAGGATGATTTTGGTTCTTTCATAAGTTTGGACTATATTTCCTGCAAATCAAACCCTAATATCCAGTGAATTACATGTACCCTGAAATTAGTGGAATTGTTCAGTGCTATAGTCATTAGCCAGTTTGTATCTTCTTTTAAGTGGTAAAGTTCTGTTGGTTAATCCTCCAAAAGGAAAGAAAAATTCTTGTGTTTCAGCTAGTGTCCCTCAGAGAGGGCCTTGTTTCTGCTTTCAACCACTAACAACTAATATTTTACAATATACTATTTTATGAGATCTGAATGTAATGTAAAGCTGTTCACTAGTATGATGACTGATTTTGTTGGATCCAGAGAAATTTGCCATTAGGCCTTTTGGGGGTTCAAATTTTGGGTTCCCTCAAAAGAAATAAACCTCAATATTACATATTGCTACAAGTATTTAAACAATTAAAGAAAGTACAAATTTTGAATCAGAACATTTAATAAATGGACATAACTGTTATTTTTTTCAGAGAAAAGGGTGGTGCCTATGGTGGTGGTGCTTCTTCTGGTTCTGGTGTCTTTACATTTTATTCCTACAGGTAAGTAGTACTGTTTTAGGGTTTATATTTATAACAATTCATACTTTAAATTATATTATGCTTGTGATAATGATCAATAGAAGCATAGGAACAGGTTTTAAGTAGTTTTCACTAATGTTAAGGCTACCGGTAGTACAGTACATTAAAATCAAAATATTTAGTACTACTAACAAAAGGGTGTAAACATACCATTTTTCCCATGTTGTGCAAAGCATGAATATGTAAGAAAGAAACAAACAACCATTTTCACAAGGATAACAACTTAGGTTCACAAGGATGTGTTTTAAATTTACTTAAATTATTTAAATTACTGAATATTAGTTATTCATTCAGTCTTATACTGTTTTTATTTTTATAGAGATCCAAACAGTACACAGACAATAGATGTCTTTAATCGTAGTTTAGACTGGATATCCAAGTCACAATTTACCAATGAAGATATAGATGAAGCTAAATTGAGTCTCTTTCAACAGGTATTTCCTCATACTTTTTGTATTCCCCCTAGACTAATTTTCCAATTTTGTGTTCAACCAGCTTTATATGAAGAGACTTTATGATCTAAATGTGTCCATTGTAGATTGATAAACCTGTTTCACCTGGTAACAGAGGTTTAGTAGTATTTAACAGTCAGAGAACAGATGAAATGAGACAAAAATCACGAGATAGAATATTCACTGTAGATAGACAATCCATAGTTGATGTTTGTAATAGGTAAGTTTTATAAGGAGACAATCCATAGTTGATGTTTGTTACAGGTAAGTTTAAAAGGAGACAATCCATAGTTGATGTTTGTAATAGGTAAGTTTCATAAGGAGACTATCTAAAGTCGATGTTTGTAATAGGTAAGTTTTATAAGGAGACAATCCATAGTTGATGTTTGTAATAGGTAAGTTTCATAAGGAGACTATCTAAAGTTGATGTTTGTAATAGGTAAGTTTTATAAGGAGACAATCCATAGTTGATGTTTGTAATAAGTAAGTTTTATAAGGAGACAATCCATAGTTGATGTTTGTAACAGGTAAGTTTCATAGGAGACAGTCCATAGTTGATGTTTGTAACAGGTAAGGTTTATAGGAGATAATCCATAGTTGATGTTTGTAATAGGTAAGTTTTATAGGAGATAATCCATAGTTGATGTTTGTAATAGGTAAGTTTTATAGGAGATAATCCATACATGTAGTTGATGTTTGTAATAGGTAAGTTTTTTAAGGAGACAATCCATAGTTGATGTTTGTAATAGGTAAGTTTTATAAGGAGACAATCCAAAGTTGATGTTTGTTACAGGTAAGTTTAAAAGGAGACAATCCATAGTTGATGTTTGTAATAGGTAAGTTCCATAAGGAGACTATCTAAAGTCGATGTTTGTAATAGGTAAGTTTTATAAGGAGACAATCCATAGTTGATGTTTGTAATAGGTAAGTTTCATAAGGAGACTATCTAAAGTTGATGTTTGTAATAGGTAAGTTTTATAAGGAGACAATCCATAGTTGATGTTTGTAATAGGTAAGTTTTATAAGGAGACAATCCATAGTTGATGTTTGTAACAGGTAAGTTTCATAGGAGACAGTCCATAGTTGATGTTTGTAACAGGTAAGGTTTATAGGAGATAATCCATAGTTGATGTTTGTAATAGGTAAGTTTTATAGGAGATAATCCATAGTTGATGTTTGTAATAGGTAAGTTTTTTAAGGAGACAATCCATAGTTGATGTTTGTAATAGGTAAGTTTTATAGGAGATAATCCATAGTTGATGTTTGTAATAGGTAAGTTTTTTAAGGAGACAATCCATAGTTGATGTTTGTAATACATGTAGGTAAGTTTTTTAAGGAGACAATCCATAGTTGATGTTTGTAAAAAGTAAGTTTTATGAGGAGACAATCCATAGTTGATGTTTGTAATACATGTAGGCAAGTTTTTTAAGGAGACAATCCATAGTTGATGTTTGTAAAAAGTAAGTTTTATGAGGAGACAATCCATAGTTGATGTTTGTAATAGGTAAGTTTTTTAAGGAGACAATCCATAGTTGATGTTTGTAATAGGTAAGTTTTATAAGGAGACAATCCATAGTTGATGTTTGTAAAAAGTAAGTTTTATAAGGAGACAATCCATAGTTGATGTTTGTAATAGGTAAGTTTTATAAGGAGACAATCCTTAGTTGATGTCTGTAATAGGTAAGTTTTTTAAGGAGACAATCCTTAGTTGATGTTTGTAATAGGTAAGTTTTATAAGGAGACAATCCATAGTTGATGTTTGTAATAGGTAAGTTTTATAAGGAGACAATCCATAGTTGATGTTTGTAATAGGTAAGTTTTATAAGGAGACAATCCATAGTTGATGTTTGTAAAAAGTAAGTTTTTTAAGGAGACAATCCATAGTTGATGTTTGTAATACATGTAGGTAAGTTTTTTAAGGAGACAATCCATAGTTGATGTTTGTAATAGGTAAGTTTTATAAGGAGACAATCCATAGTTGATGTTTGTAATAGGTAAGTTTTATAAGGAGACAATCCATAGTTGATGTTTGTAAAAAGTAAGTTTTTTAAGGAGACAATCCATAGTTGATGTTTGTAATACATGTAGGTAAGTTTTTTAAGGAGACAATCCATAGTTGATGTTTGTAAAAAGTAAGTTTTATGAGGAGACAATCCATAGTTGATGTTTGTAATACATGTAGGTAAGTTTTTTAAGGAGACAATCCATAGTTGATGTTTGTAATAGGTAAGTTTTATAAGGAGACAA
>JAUJPP010000829.1:0-10215 GCA_030562195.1 Nipponacmea schrenckii
CACCAAAAACTGAGTCCTCTATTGTTTTACGAAAAAAACTGTGGACGGAAAGACATCGGTGATGCCAATTATCTCTTACTCAATATTAAGATCTATGTAAACGGAATAATCACGACGTTACATCGTTTCCAGCCCATGAAAAATTCAGATAATAGTATATGGTATCATAGTGGCCGAACACTATTCGATAAGTACTAAGACTTAATCAGATGCCGTTAAGGTCCTTATTCTTGAAAACGTATCTTAAGATAATATAAGAATTCCAGTCAACTATTTGGTCAATTACCAAAATCAAATTATATAATATTCCGTTTCATTATCAAATCCAATTACTGTATATCTCAATATCTGGATTTTATCCTATTTAAGTTTTTGAGAATAAGGCCCTAGGATCTCAATTAAGATCAGGTCGAATCTCAAATTCTTCTCTTGACGTGGACAGGGCAGCCGTCCTTCACGCTGTGCTTCTTTCTTTTTTACAAAATAATAAATATATAACTAAAATAAGTCTTTAGAATTTTTTTTTTAAAATCAACATTTGTAAAAGTAACAAGGCAGAATCAATTAAAAATCAACAATGTTTAACCAAAAATTCAAAATCAACAAATTTACCCAACAATTCAAATCAACAATTGCATATCAACAAATTTAACAAAGCCAAATAACGCACAGGGCTTAGTTCATCAAACCAAGATGGAGTCTGACATAAACGGTCCAACAACTGAACAATCATTATCAGAGTCAATATTTTCATAAAATCCACTGCTGTCACTGTCAGTATCGCTTACGTCATCAGTTACTTCCGGTACTTTTCTTGGAGGAAGTTCTGGTAATGGCCTCTTTCTAATATCTGAACGACTTCTGAATAAACGTCGGCGTTTGTTGGCAGCTAAGGACAAGTAGACATGGCCGCAGCTGTAAGTTAGATCTGGAATGTCGTAATCATCGTAAGAACGTTTTCTAGGACCAGATTGGACGTCGAAATATTCGTTTTCATAAACTTGAAGAGGTTCAGAATAACAGGTACAAAGTGTCTCCTTGGAAAGATTTTCAGCAGGTGATGAACTTTTACCACAGATAATACATCTATCAAAATCACTGGATATTCCTGACAAAAGCTGATCAGTAAGGGAAGTAACTTGCATTGCTAGTTCGGTAGTCAGATAAGAAGATGGGATGATTTCAGGAATTTCTTCATATGAATGCTCTAGAAATTGTTCGTTTTCTAATCCACCAAATTCAGTACTTTCTGTGAAAATCGAATGTCTTGATTTCTTGTTCGAGACACAAGATGGTGCTGAGTTTCTTCGGCATCGTTTCTTGATCCAAGTAAACATGATGGTAGTGTATTCTAAAAAAAACGAAATAAAAATAATTAATATTTTAATTAAAATGAGCATAACGTAATATCCTAAAATTCATTACGAAAATTAAAAAGTCCTATCAAAAAAAAAAAAAAAAAAAAACCAAAATGGGTAATATAAAGAAAATGATTAATAAAATTTGATTAAAACAAGTTCCAGAAATGTATCAGAAAGTTTATAATAAATTGAAATATGAATAATACTTACAATATAAATTATAATATCTTGTCACTATAATTGATTAGATGTTTTGATATTCAGAGAACTAATAGTGAACGAAGAGTGAATGATGAATTCTACTCACAGAATTGCTATTTTATATCCTCATTTTGACAGCATTATTTTACTCCTGGCACGGAGTCGAAAAATTGAGTCAATATTACTTAAAACAACAATCATCATTTAATAAGATTAAATAAAATATGATTTAATTACTGATTGACTCATACATGTCAGTGACATTGACTTAATCCGACAATCATATTCTGAATGTCCGTAAGATAATTAGCTGTACATATCGTACAGTGTTACTGCATTTACGGACATGTATGCTTGCCGTTGTTACTGTTACTGTGGTATAGTGATTACACATGACTAACGGAATATCTGACATGATACGAATGTTCATGCTGGGATATTTACATTTCAACTATCACTGCCTTCAATAAAGCAAGTAGCGCAAACTGGGGTTATTTTTTTGATAATTGAGTTTGATAATTGACAGTATGACGTAGGCAATTCACAACATTTGCACAATTGTGACACTTTATAGGTTCTGATGTAGTCCCTTTAATTTAGCTAGAAATTATTTGGTATATTGTATTATTGTTTTCACTGTAAAGGTGATGAGAGAGTGTCCTTGATTATTAAACTAGATTAATGCTGACTGGGCATGCAGGTTTGAAGTGGACAGCTTGCATTAAAGCTACGCCAGCCAATAGCCTGCATGTTGGGCATCCAGGGTCCAGGTCGTGGTATAAGAGAGCCTGTCAAGCCTGGACCGGGAGCCAGAACAGAGGAAGATTCGCCGCCACCAATCTCCTATATCTCTCTCACCACCTTTTCAGAAGATCCATGCCTAATAAATATATTAAAACACAACGTGAAGTCTTTTCAACATCTAGAAGTGCTACATCTATACACTTCTTTTGGTGCCGTGACCAGGATCTCGTACGGGCAAAGATATTACTCAAGAAACTTCAGTAAAACTTCTGTTGGTAAGTAACAATTTTTACTATGGCTTCAGGTGATCAGTTTTT
This sequence comes from Nipponacmea schrenckii, assembly GCA_030562195.1. NCBI lineage: Eukaryota > Metazoa > Mollusca > Gastropoda > Lottiidae > Nipponacmea > Nipponacmea schrenckii. The sequence goes on from JAUJPP010000829.1 coordinate 2,624, forward strand.
CGAAAACTTCTAACCAAATTGAAGGTTTGACCACCTCGTTATAAACAATAGTATAACCTCTGCCGTATCTTCTTTTAAGGGGGATCCTAACGCATTCCGCGAATGTGCCAACCAGCGGAGGGAAAAAATGCAGAGTCTATAAGATACGTTTGGCAGGAAATCCTGTCTGGTAAATATAGGCAAAATATAAGATGTCTTGTGGACTCGAGGACACCAGATATAAATAGAAACATGATATTAGGTATGGATTTTCTGACACAAAAGGTGTACGGCTGTATTATGACTTGTCAGCTGTGAGGATAGTGAGGAGAGTATAATATCCCGATGCAAGAGGACAGTCACATAATTTTGCGTGATTTGTATGGCAAATACTATTGTGATACGTCCTCAAATGCAAAATGTTGTTACTGGGAAAGTAAAAGAACTACCCAGGGATACCACTGCAATGTTGCAGGTATCTACATTCTTTTCGGAAGAACCTGGTTTAATGATTGGTAACTCTGTTACCACATCAGAATTAGTCAGAACAAATCACAAATCACTACTAATTGTTCTGACTAATGAGACAAATAAGACCTACTGTATTAAAAGGGTACTGTGTTTGGCTCGCTGTCTAATTTAGACAACTATGAAGTAAGACCAGTGCAAAGTTGCCAAGTTTCCGGTGAGTCTGGTAAAAACGATCAGTTAAAAACATTACCGTACCTGTTTATTTTCTTTCACTTAAATTTTCTTAAAGTCAGTTCAGAAATGGTCGGTACTAGAAAAAGAGGCATTTGCTATTAACTAAAGCCTTCAAAAAATTGCATTTTTATTTGCATGGTTCTAATTTCGTTATACGAACAGACCACAAACCTCTCCAGTATATTCTTGATTCACCAATGGAGAATAAGAAGGTTCAAATGTGGGCTTTGAATATTTCATCTTACAACTGTAAAGTTGAATATATTAAAGGCGAATTTAATTCTTGCGCTGATATGCTGTCAAAATTGCCCGAAAAAGCCTCACATGACAATTTATGTAGTTCTAAAAGTGAAGAATTGGAACCTGGTATAAGAGACCACAGCTTCGAAGTAACTCTTATAAATTCAAATAAACTGAATCCTAGAGATTAAGTTAAGTGCCAAGCGCCCATTACTGATGATACGAGCGAAATCCAGCATTTAAAATTAAACGAGTTTGATATGGTTGTTGAACAGTCTAAAGATCGAAACATTATCATTATCAATATACTCGACAACTTAAAACAAGGGAAATGTAAAGCTAAAATACGCAACCAATTTTTAGTAATTGAAAACCTTGTTTATTTTACATCTGACCCTAATGGTGAACCAATAACACGTTTGTACATTCCAGAACATTTAGTCAGTGTATTGATAACCTCCTATCATGACAAGGCAGGTCACATGGGTGTTGACAAGGTATATGACACTATGAAAATAAAATAGTATTTCCCTAACATGTAAAAACAGTTACATGAGTATATTAACAAATGTGTGATTTGTCAACTTAGGGCTCTCACTCAACAAAACCCGAGTATAGTGCAAAGTGACATTCCATCATTTCCTTTTGCTAAAATTAGCCTAGATCTGTCAGTTCCATATCACACCACTTTATCTGGCAATGAATACATCATCTCGTTTATTGACTGGTACAGTGGTTGGGTCGAAAGTTTTCCTGTTCCTGATAAAACAGCACAAAATGTAGTTCACCTACTTTTAGACGTACCTAAAGAAGCCGTTGGACGTCCACTCCGGAAAACAAATTATGCTGCTACTCCCTCTGATAGTGAGGAGAGTGATAAAAGCGAAGCTAATGCTAATGTACCCTCGTTATCTCAGCGCAATAAAAGAGAGATAGAAAGTTCTTCCAGCGAAGAAGACATTCCATTGATGGAACTCTCTAAGCGTTTAAGAGCTCGAGAAAAAGAAAGATCCGAAAGAGATCAAAGAGCTCTGGAAAATGAAAGGATCAAAGAATCTGATATCGATCAAGACATGTCATCTGACGAAGATGATGAGCCGATCGAGGTCGACGCACTCAGTAAGAGGAAACGTCGACGGAAAGCTGAAAATACAAAAATTCTTCTAGAAGTGATAGCCAAGTTGCTATGACGAAAACCGGTTAAATGATGAAATTAATGGTCATCGATTGATGCCATGATAGGTGTTGGCTGATTTGCTGTGATTACACCTATGATTATAAATTAATCCATTTTCAGGATTATGTTAAGGTAAACGTATGTACCTTGTGTGACATAGAATTTACTAATTATTCAACATTTTCACTGTTTATTTTTTAGATAATGTGGGTTACCCTGATCCTGATATTTGCATCGACCGAGGCATTAAGTTTGAGTAAAAATGTAATGTTTAGACCACTAAATCATATTTCAACATCTCGTTCGAAATGGTTGATCACTTTGATACACGATCTAAAACCATTTGATCAGTATGTTAATGCGATATCTATCGACATTGGAAGAGTTTCCATAGAAGTCGAAGAGGCTATAAGTAGATATAATAATAACAATATAACAATAGATAACCTATTCACGTTCGAAAAGCTTCAACTCGAAGTAGAGACGTTGAAAGGAATGCACATAGATTTCTTGGATGAACTCGGTGACCTTCGATCATTGCAAAATGGGAGGTATAAACGAAGTTTACTACCTTCCATTGGAGACTTGGGTCATGCTTTGTTCGGCTTAGTAACCGAATCAGAACTTGATGATATTCGACGTGGGATAAAAGATCTTGAACAAAATCAAGAAACTATAACACATGTCGTAGAAAAGAGTTTATCTTTGTTAAATGTCTCACGTAAAGAAATTTCTGTAAATAGGCAAACAATAAACGATTTGAATAAAAACTTAGCTAAGTTAGATAAAAGAATCGTGGATATCGCTAAGGAATTTAGAAAGGAAATTTTACAATTAAAGGTGTTTGTACACTTGTATCTACGTTTATCTTTGGTAGTAGATGACCTAAAATTACTTATGTTGAAAGCAGAATTCTTTTTGCGGAATCTTCATCTTCAACTTAATATGCTTTCACATGGACGTCTGAGTCCCTCCACAATTACTCCAAATAACTTAAGGAGAATATTATTAGATATAAGAGCTCGTCTGCCATCGACGGTAAAACTAGCTCTAGATCCCGGAAAACAATTGTGGTCCTTTTATCAACTTTTGACATGCTCGACACTCATCGAGAATAACATGATAATTATTAGTATTACAGTTCCTTTATTTGACATCAACGAAGGAGATTATGAATTGTTCAGAGCTCATAATCTACCCATACCATTAAATTCTAACCATCTGGTATCTAAGTCTCCCTCATTATCTGACATGGTGGCTAAATATAATTTAGAATCTGAAATATTGGCGATAAATCGCGCTCGAACAAAATATATCTTATTAACGGAAGCGGAAGCTCAATCTTGCAGTACACCTTTAATGTCTTATTGTAAGGTTGCGAGTCCGGTGTATCCGATTAACCTTAGTAAACTCTGCATCGTTGCGCTGTTCATGGAAAACGAAAAAGCAATTACGCAAAATTGTCGAATTACAGTTGTTCCAAAAGCTATTTTACCTTTGGCTGAATATATATCCAACGGTCTGTGGATTGTTGTCACTACTGAATCATTTAAATTGTCAGTGTCTTGTCAAAACCCCAAACCACATCATTCTATAGTTGCAGTCACGCCTCCAATCAGCTTGATTTCTTTAAAAGCTACTTGTTCGGCTTCAAGTAATTACTTAAATCTTACACCTTTTTATTTTAATAGTAGCAAATCTCTTGAACATTATTCTTTTGATAAAATAACAACTATTTTTAATAAATCTATTTCTCATATTTGGAAACCTATATTGGATAACTTTAAAACCCTAACTAATTTAAGGCTCCCGCCATATCTGAAAAATATCAAAGAAATCTCTATGGATCATCTTGTGCATGAATTACACGGTATCAGGAAGGTTGAATTGTCTGATTCAATCTTTCCTGATTGGGGTTATACTATTGTCTTATTGGTCATAGTTATTTTGGCATTAGTTATTATTGGCATTATTGTTTTCAAAAAATATAAACTTAATTGCCTGAGGTCAGGGAAGAAATTGAGAAAACCAACAACAGAAGAACCCACGAAGAAAGCAGAAACAGAGTACATTGCCCTTCAACAACTTCCAGTACAATCAACAACTGCACCAACAACTATACCAACAACAACATCCATTGGATTGTATCCAGAAATACCTAGAGTACTACAATTAAAAGAAACCAGATCTGGTACTTCTCCTGTTTAAATTTGGTTCAAGAAATCATACTTAAATTATACAGACTGTTCCTGTTGTATCAATCCACTAAAACATCATCTTTTTCCGAATCCGCTATTATTACAACATTAACCATAATTGTTCCAGTTGTTCCAGTAAGATCAATACGCCAATTACTTGATCTTGTTCCAGTTAGATCAATACGTCAATTACTTGATCTTGTTCCAGTTGTTCCAGTAAGATCAATACGCCAATTATTTGATCTTGTTCCAGTTGTTCCAGTAATAATTTATCGAACTAGTGGCAGTGTTCCTGGGTTCCAGTGTTAGCAGATATAGATTATATGGACCGTATTCCGTTCCTGTTGCTAAAGCTGGTGGACACCGTTTGGATATTCTGTTGAGTGAAACCAATGTTGGATTCTGTGTCTCTCGTGTTTGTGGCATCGGATATAATTATTATATAATAGTGAGTTATTGGAGTGTGCTTGAACTCCTACCGATGTTTGTTCGTGTTTATGTGTTTATTTTCGCGCTCTGCTTTTTTATTTGCTTTCATATATCTTTCAGGGCTACATTCAGAACCATGTGATTAGTTTCTATAGAAAGTTATAGACAAATAGTGTTTAGGACTATTGGTCTCCTGACAATGGGAGTATTGTGACACTTTATAGGTTCTGATGTAGTCCCTTTAATTTAGCTAGAAATTATTTGGTATATTGTATTATTGTTTTCACTGTAAAGGTGATGAGAGAGTGTCCTTGATTATTAAACTAGATTAATGCTGACTGGGCATGCAGGTTTGAAGTGGACAGCTTGCATTAAAGCTACGCCAGCCAATAGCCTGCATGTTGGGCATCCAGGGTCCAGGTCGTGGTATAAGAGAGCCTGTCAAGCCTGGACCGGGAGCCAGAACAGAGGAAGATTCGCCGCCACCAATCTCCTATATCTCTCTCACCACCTTTTCAGAAGATCCATGCCTAATAAATATATTAAAACACAACGTGAAGTCTTTTCAACATCTAGAAGTGCTACACAATCTAAGATTTGTGACAGATTCATATATAACTGGTAAAACAGTGAAATTGTATTAATAATAGTATATTAATAACAATTAAATAAAGTAAGACTTAAACAATGACCTCAATAGCATTATTGGGTATTATAGATATTTTATATTTGATAACCCCAAAATTTTACTCCGCAGATTTAAATACATGTACTTAAACACGAGCGTTTGCATTATGCAAATTCACCGCCCAAAATTTCAGAGTTGCATCAACAACATTAAGGCAAAATGGATTAATTTTTATACGCCTACGTGAATACGTGGACGTATATTGTCGTCGCCCCTGTCCGTCGGTCCGTCCGTTAACATTTGTTGTAGACACAATAGAAGTTAAAATTTTCAATTGATTTGTATAAAACTTAATGTGAGCATTAGAAGTGATAAGACGGCGGTCAAGTGCGATTTTGATGATTTTTCGATAAATGTTTTTTTAGTTATTGCCCCTGCCTCTATTATCGTTGAAGACACCATAGAAGCTACATTTTTCAATGGATTTTAATGATACTTGGTTTGAGCATTGAAATTGATAAGACGGCGGTCAAGTTCGAATTTGAAGATTTTTCGATGAAAGATTTTTAGTTATTGCCCTTGACTTAGTTACATCACGTCAAAATTTATTGTTGATGCAATAGAAGCTACAATTTCCAATGGATTTGAATGAAACTTGGTATGAACATCGGAAATGATAAAACGGAAGTCAAGTTTGAATTTGATGACTTTTTAAATTAATAATGTTTTAGTTATTGCCCTTGACTTACATGGTGGCGGTGGTAATTGACGAGTTAACGTTTGCTTCCAGCAATTGCTGATATCGCAAACTAGGTAGTTGCACTTTGGTGGTCGTTGGTAGTGGATTTAGAATCAATTGACTTAGAATTGCGTCAGAAATTTTTGTAGGTGAAAAAGAAGCTACATTTTTTAATATATTTGATGAAACTTGGTATGAGTATTGAAATAGATAAGATGGTGGTCAAGTTTGAATTTGACGATTTTCCATGAATAGTTTTTGAGTCTTTGCCCTCGACTTCAATATTCAGTAAATTTATTTTTTTAGTTATTGCTCAATTTATTATTCAAATTCAATTCTGCCAGTTGGCGTATGTTACCTTGCAAGCTATCATTTTCTTCGGAACAAATTGAATTTTATTTGTTTTGCACATTGTGAGAGTTATTTTAATCAATATTAAATTATAAACTAACATCCATATTATTTGTAAAATAGCTTCTTATACACAATATTACACATTTAACATTCATAAATAATATGGTTTGAATCATCAACGATTAGACCTATAATCGTTACTTAGCTTTGTGGGTAGGAAATTGGCATTTTTAGTATTTTAATGTACTCTCAAACACAGATACCGTAGTTTGAATCAACATCATGATGATAAAATGTTTAATGTTATGACGAGTGCTTCAATAATCAGGTGAAATTGGTATGACAAATGTGGATACATCATTTATTGCTAATTCTATACTAGTTCCCCAGCCGGAATACCAGTAAGTTAAGTTGGTAGACAGTACATGTACCAAGATAGCTTGGCGAGCAAGGTAATATACGCCCACTTTCAGCTTTGATTTACAATTTGAAATATTTGGCAGTGCAGTAAAAGTCATTAGTATAAAATACTCAACCTTCAGTCAAACACACTGTTTTATGAACACTTTATGAATATAGTACTTAGTCTTGTCCAAATTTCTTAGTTTCAAACTTCTGCTTTGAAAAATGTTTGAAAAAAATATAGAACGTTTTTCAAAAACAAAGGAAATAACCCATTTTAAATATATTTCTTTTTCATGATTTTCCTTGATTAAACACGTTTGGCAAAATCCACCAAAAACTGAGTCCTCTATTGTTTTACGAAAAAAACTGTGGACGGAAAGACATCGGTGATGCCAATTATCTCTTACTCAATATTAAGATCTATGTAAACGGAATAATCACGACGTTACATCGTTTCCAGCCCATGAAAAATTCAGATAATAGTATATGGTATCATAGTGGCCGAACACTATTCGATAAGTACTAAGACTTAATCAGATGCCGTTAAGGTCCTTATTCTTGAAAACGTATCTTAAGATAATATAAGAATTCCAGTCAACTATTTGGTCAATTACCAAAATCAAATTATATAATATTCCGTTTCATTATCAAATCCAATTACTGTATATCTCAACATCTGGGTTTTATCCTATTTAAGTTTTTGAGAATAAGGCCCTAGGATCTCAATTAAGATCAGGT
>JAUJPP010000830.1:0-11381 GCA_030562195.1 Nipponacmea schrenckii
AATAAATTTGATAATGTGCTATGATGAATATGTTATGTGCTATAATGATTGTTATTAGTATTACAAGTATTAAAAGTTGTATTTTTCTTTTATCTTGGGTCATTCCAATTTAATCCTGGGTAATACAAAGGTGCAGTCAACCATACCATATGTGATTATAATCCGTATGACTAATGGAGGTATGACTAATGGGAGTAGACCGTCTAAATTAGTCTAAGATAAGACTTAATCATGGATTAATCAGGCTGTGATTTAGGCCATATTCATGAAGGATGATTAACATTAGTCTGCGATTTAAACTGAGATTATCTCAGACCTGATATTCTTGAAAAAAAGTTTAAATTTTGATCAGTGACTAAAATAAGCTAAACTGGGTTTAATCCTCATTCTGGAATACCAAGAAAAATGATATTCCAGAAGGGAGACTAAATTTTAAATTTTATAAGCAGATTTGTTTTAGGGGTTTTTTTTATACGCCCGAACAATAATGTGGGCGTATTAAGAGTCGCCTCTCTCTGTCTGTCCACAATAGTTGTGGACACGATAGAGAGCTGGTTTCTTGATGGATTTTGACTAAACTTCACGATAGAGAGCTGGTTTCTTGATGGATTTTGACGAAACTTGGTGTGAGTCTTTGTGATCGCCCAAGGATGAAGCCCAATAAAAATTAGATCAATCGAAAATATTTTCTATGAGTTTTTGCCCTAGATCATGAATTCTTTGTAGACACGATAGATATTTGGTTTATTGATGGGTTTTGATAAAACTTGGTGTGAGTGTTGTTATAACCCATGGATAAACCCTATTGAAAATCAGACCAATCAAAAATATTTAATATGAGTTATTGCACTTGTTCATGAAAATGCGTTTGTCTTTGTTCTTGAATTCTTTCAGAACACGATAGATTTTGATGAAATTTGTTGTGAGTGTTTGTAATCAATCAAGGTTCAACCCTATTGAAAATCAAACCAATCGAAATTTATTTACTATGAGTTATTGCCCTTGTTCTTGAATTCTTTGTGGACACGATAGAGAGCTGGTTTCTTGATGGATTTTGACTAAACTTGGTGTGAGTGTCTGTCATAACCCAAGGATGAAACCTATTGAAAATCAGACCAATAAAATAATTTAATGACTTATTGCCCTTGTTCTTGAAAACGCGTCTGCCTTTGTTCTTGCAATCTCTAGATGAATTTTGAGGAAATTTTGCGTGAGTTTTGTAATTACCCAAGGATAAACCCTTACCCAAGGATAAACCCCATCAAGAATCAGACCAATCGAGTTATTGCTCTTGTTCTTGAATTCTTTGCGGAAACAATAGAGATCTGGATTCTTGATGGATTTTGACGTAACTTGGTGTGAGTACTTTTTATAACCCAAGGATGAAACCTATTGAAAATTATTTGATATGAGTAATTGTCCTTCTTCTTAGCAACGCGCATGCCTTTGTTCTTGAATTACTTATGGACACGATAGAGAGCAGAATCTTGATAGATTTTGATGTAACTTAGTGTGTGTGTTTTTTAATAACCCAAGGATGACCCTTATTGAAAATCAGACCAATCGAAAAATATTTGATATGAGTTAATGCCCTTGTTCTTTAAAACGCGACCGCCTTTGTTCTGGTTTCTGGATGAAATGTATTGCGAGTGTTCCTAATCATCCAAGGATGAACTTTAACTAAAACTCTAGAAAAATCTTTCATTTACCGATAATTCTTGTCAACCTCCCAGACAAATTGGCTAAATGTGGGCGTATTACGATGGCCATCCCTATTTATTTTCAATTTGCATCAAGTAGGGTAAGCACTTTTCTTGATCTCCCCAAATTATTCTTGAAATTTCATTATTATCAAATTTCAAATTTCTTGTGATATTACTTTTTGAAAATTAAATATACGGCTATCATGTGCAACTATCCGTCTATTATGCTACAATGTTAAGAAGTTTTCTTCTACTTTCACAAATAATTTAATAAAGTATGGAAAAGAAATTTCGATTTTATGAATCTGGTTGCATCAACCTCTCTGGGGTTGCAGATTTTGATGTGTGCGTCATGTTTAAAATAGACCCCATCTTTTGTAAAACTATACCTTTTCCAAAATTCCAAGTCTTCACCATATTGATTTTGCTCAGACTTAGATTAAACTAAACTGGGATTTTGTTAACATAAAGAGAGCTTGCTATAGGGGGCCTAAACCAAATGGATATTCGAGATTGGAATCGCTTCGAAAAAAAACTAGTTCACGATAGATCTTGATATTGCGAAATCGGTTGGCTATAAGATCGTCCATTAAAAAATGATGCAATGCCAACGATTTTCGATTTCTTGGTAAAACCCGAAGTGTCCATCAAAAAAATTTAAAACTCAACCATCCATTGTCGGCGAGGCTGTAGCAGTGTAGGCCTACCAAATCGAAGGCAAATGAAAAGACAATTACTGTCTAAAGGGGTTTAGGTTAACAATAAATTGCAAAACAATTTGTTCATATTAGACCAAACTTTCGGTTTTATTAACCTATAATTTTACTCGACAACCCCAGCGAATTCAAAAATCTTACCTAAGAGTAAGAACCCACAGGGTCCGGAGAATAGCTTCACTACTAACGCGATTTGAAAGTGGAAGTAGATTACATATTTTATTTTCTTGGCCCGAGGGGGATAACCAGTGCCCGTACCTAACCGGAAAACATACTGCTATCTAATATCTTGTACAAACTTATTTAGGCCACTGATTACGTTGCAAAACAAAACTAAAAGGCCCAGATATAATTTTCTTCATTCGGTAAGACTAGAGAGTAGAACGATGGTAAAAATTTAGGTAAGGATTAGATCCGAAGGCCGCTCTTATTTTAATTTGATTAATTGTTCCTACAACGTTGGTATTATAATTTTAAAAATCGGCTGATAAATAACGAATCCTTAATTTTCATAAACTGTCATATTTATCTAACTGTCATATTTATCTAGTTGTTGTCAATAATAGGCCTAGACGGAATGAATTGGCTACCAAGTACCATTCATCGATAGGGACATTATCCCCATTATTATTAGCCTGTTGAGTTTCATCGTAGTTGCTAGGCCTATCACTATCACTCCCTTTACCCGATGAATTTTCTTGATCTTCATGAGGCCTATTTGCTAAAGGTTTATACATATGAGGTTGAACAAGATTCATCTCTGTTATTTCTCAGAATTCTTAGTCATAAGGGAGAAGGGAGATGCCATCTCGATAAGCTTGAATATGTATGACGTTACGTCAAGGGTTTCACAGATTGTTCCGACCTGACGTCACAATAAAGGGACGTAATCACGATAGACATATTGGAAAAGCCAGATTTCAAATGCATATTGCAAACATACCGATGCAATTTTTTTTTTTGAAATTTTGCAGATTTGATACTAAAATCCTTCTAGTTAAAGAAAAACACAAAAAATGGAATATTTAAAATCATTTCCTATCCTCTTTAACCATAAGACACAAACTATTAAAAGTACCTTATTTTATTACTTGGCAAACATCACATCCCAGGCTCGCATAACATACGCATTCTACGTTTCATTCAATTTCTGGTTATAGGTAGATTACTTTTGAATTAAATAATAAAGGACAACTGAGCTTGACAAAGTTATCTTCCTTTATTAACGATCCAATTCATTTGCCATCTGTTTCAATCTTAAATCACGAACCATAACCTTCCATACCTTTTACCAGAAATCTCATTTAAAACTTTCCAATCTGTCACATGAAAGCCTAGCCAATACTTGGTTTCTCTACAAAAAATCAATTTAACATGACCATGAAAAATGAAAGTAAACCACTACATTTTATCAACATCTTGACGGTCACTTCACACTAAACCACTATTTTTTTGTAGAAATAACCTTCCGCCAATTAAATTTCTTATTTTCTCAGAAATGGTAAAAGAGAGTGCAATTTTAGACATCGAATTCAAATCAAGCCCAAAAATATTTATATTTCTAAAAATAGCAGAATAAATATAATTATTTGTCGTTTGAGCTTGATGAATTAAACGAAAATTAATTTCCAATAGAAGTATCGCCCAAGTATCGTTTGTTGTGTGTCGCTGAGGTGTACTCAGTTAATGTTGAGCATAGTTTGCGATGTGTTTGAAAGGTTTGTCATTAAGCGAAGTGACAATTATTTGTTTAACTCCTGAACAATTTCGTATTTGGTATTTTTATTCTATGTCATCATGAATACTTTCGATCCTATTCATACATCTGAACAAGAGAGCGGATAGTCTCAATCGCAGCTGTAAGCAACATAGCAATCTTTGGTGTAGGAGATTAGGAGTCAGAAGACAGATATGGTTTCTTTAAGGTCTGAAGTGTTATCAAGTACTGCGACTGTGGTTTTCGAAGTGAAGAAGGGTAATGTAGAATCTGGGTTGTCATGTAGGTTCGAGGGTAGTAAATTTCAGTATAATTTTATTATTAATATTATATTCCGGGCTCTTGGTCTATATATATTTTAGGTCAAGTTTTAAGATCCACTGATGAGGGTGAATTTCTCTACGGCAGTTGATTTCATTTTGGATAAGACGGCAGACGGAGAAAATCTCTTTCTTGATTTATTATTTTCTGTCTTAAAAACATTTTTGTTGTGTGGTATGATACTATGATACTCCGTGAGTACATGTAATAATAATTCATTCCTCCGGTGAATATAGTTTATTTCTATTATTAACAATTTTTTTTTTCATTTGCTGTTATGCTCAATAATTTATGTATTGACACTTTCAGTATTATATATTGTATAATAAATGCGTCAAGGACTCCGAGAATGATTTAATTTACAAAAAGAATGGTCAATAGTACCCCAAACTAAAGGAAAAGGTAGTCGTCGCATCAACACCCTAATCACTGACAGTAGCATTGGTATTGAGTGTGTAACATAATAATTAACATTATTACTACAAAATCAGTCCAAAATTCTTCTCTAATACGCAAAACATGATCAAAACTAAATTACTGTACGATAACACATTTTTATACCCCCGGCACAGCTGGCTGTCAGACTTAAAACAATTGAATAAAAATGTCACTCCATATGTTTTTACTTCTTTGGAATGGACACCTGTTGTGCAGAAAAATTATGTTGATCACGTTTGCCTTGACTTCTTTTTCTGCGTCTGCATAAAATATGTGTGAATTAACAGTTACAAACTATCTCCATATCTTCCCTCAAAATCAAATAATATGGAAATTTGTATACATAATTATTCCATAGAGCGCTTGCAAAATTTATACTTGATCTTCGGTTCCAAAGTATAACTGGAATAGATATGTTTTAAGCCTTCGCTTGAATATTTCGATGAATTTAGAGTTTTTGAGGGCATGATAGGGAGGAATCGAGGTTCCACAAAACAGACGAAGCAAATCTAAATGAACGTCTACACATTTGGAGATTCACTCTTGGTACAACTAGAATGTTTTTATCATTCGATCGTAAAGTTCGCGAATGTTGTGGTTTAGTAAGTAGGTCAAATATGTATACAGCAGTGCAGTGATTTGTATGTCAAGAATAATATCTTATAGTTAATTCGAGAGTGAATCGGGAGCCAATGCACTTCGCGTTATACTGGGATAACGTGGTCCATTTTCTTGGCGCCTTTGATCAACCGTGCTGCAGCATTCTGAACATGTTGTAGTTTTCGTATGACAGTCTGCAGCACCTAACAGGCTAATATTGTGGTAGTCAAGTTTCGACATGACAAGAGATTGGATCAGTAGTTTCAGGTTATAAGTAGATACTTTTTTATTTTACCAAGTTGATAAATTTTAAAGAATGAGGATGAAGTGGATATGATGTTGGAATGACAGGTTTTTATCTAGGACAACTCCAATGTTTTTTTCACTTTGTTTTGAATTGTTATGGAAAGAAACACTTTGATAGACGTTTACTCTTCTGGGTACTGAGTACTCCGATCATGCAATCAAATATATACACTGATATCAACAAATTGACTGACCTTTTGGTTGAGTTGATTCTAGATTCCAACAACTACATCCGGGCTTTGCGGTCGATGTAACCTAAATGTTAGATTTTATACTAGTTTCTTTGTGTAAATTCCAGAAACTCGTACATTTTGCCATTGAAAAAAAAAACCTTCACACATTCGACTTTGAAACATGGATGGCGAAATTGAGGAGCAGTTTAACACATATTATTTGGTCGTGGCACTTATATCAGATGGTGATTGATTCCATCAATATTTTCGAAAGAGGTATTTGTTCAGACGTGACCTGCAATTCATTGTGGCAAACATTTGGGGGAATCCCCGCTTACTCAAAATGTCAAAATCCAATGGCCCAAATGATAGATTGCATATCATTTACTACAATAGTTTAATCGGCTTTCTCTGAGGACACTGTTTGAAATATACCACTAATCTAAAATGAATTATGAAATATCTTAAATGTCTCGCTCCACAATCTAGTGGGACAGTTTAGGAAAAAGAGATCAACATTTCAGAAAATGGGTTCGGGAAAAAGGTAGTCTAGATCGGATGAAAAGTGTTCTGTAAGTCTATGAGGCCTTCAATATTTACTTTCAGTAATAGATGGATTATTACTTTCCATTTGCACGGACTGTTGTCTTGCATGCTCGATTACTAGTTGGACAAAAATTAAAATGAGTTTTACGTCCTACTCTTCTGCACCTTATGGGCTAATATCATGCAGTGTGTAATGAGAGAAATTTCCAAATGTCGATAATGTTCACGGGGAGTCGGTTTATTGTCTTATCCGAACAACAAAACGCTTTTCCATGTAAGTCCCACTAACAATAGGAAACCTGACTGAAAAGATTAGTAGTTTAAATGAACGGAACAAAAATGTTGATAGAAAGAAACTTAAGCTCACTATAAAGGATCCTTGACAACTGGTCCTTTGCATAACCTCTTGGCATTGACATTTACCGGATTAATCGTACCCATTTACAGTCGAGTGGCGATGAGTGTTAAATTCCGAATTGTCCGAAATAGGACAACAATTTTCAAAATTCCCGCCATAGGTTGTACACAATTTTTTAGGATCCAAACATTTGAGGTCCTTTCTCAGACAAAGTTATCATAATGATGAATAAGTAAGAAGGATTCTCGGATTTGGCAGTTAGGTAAAATATTTCAGCTCTCTAACGGTGCATGTGTTCCTATATCCCTTACATTGCAAACAGTGAATAAAACCTTTGATAAGTACGACGAGGTACTCCTTTTGGGTCTGATATTATTACGTTACGTATTATTGCTTTACTTAAAAAATACGCACATGTTATGATATTGTTTGTAACTTTACGATGGTTTAATTTTCAAAAGTCTTGGAATATTATTATGATATTTTAATTGTATAATTCATGTTCAATAAATATTTGTCGATTATTGTAAGGTTAATGGATTGCTGTTGCGGTTACACAACCTGATTTTGTTCGGATGTAACCTGATTTTTATACGCCCACATGAAAATGTGGACGTATATTGCCATCACCCCTGTCCGTCCGTCCACAATTACTTGTGTACGCGATACAGGCCAGAGTTTTTATCCGATTTGAATGAAACTTGGTATGTGTATTCATCTTGATAATATCTCGGACAAGTTCGAAAATGGCACGATTCCAGATGTCGGTTTATGAGTTTGGGCCCTTGATTAATTTTAAAAAAACGTTATAATTTACTTGTGTACGCAATAGAAGCTGTAGTTTTTATCCGATTTGAATGAAACGTGGTATGTGTATTCATCTTGATAATATCTCGGACAAGTTCGAAAATGGCACGATTCCAGTCGGTTTATGAGTTATGGCCCTTGAATAAATGGAAAAACGTTAAAATTTACTTGTAGCTGTAGTTTTCATCTGATTTGAATGAAACTTGGTAATGTGTATTCATCTTTATAATATCTCGGACAAGTTCGAAAATGGCACGATTCCAGATGTCGGTTTATGAGTTTGGGCCCTTGATTAAATGAAAAAACGTTAAAATTTACTTGTGTACGCATTTGAAGCTGTAGTTTTCATCCGATTTGAATGAAACTTGGTATGTGTATTCATCTTTATAATATCTCGGACAAGTTCGAAAATAGCACGATTCCAGATGTCGGTTTATGAGTTATGGCCCTTGATCAAATGAAAAAACGTTAATATTTACTTGTGTACACAATAGAAGCTACAGTTTGCATCCGATTTTAATGAAACTTGGCATGTGTATTCATCTTGATAATATCTCAGTCAAGTTCGAAAATGGCACGATTCCAGATGTCGGTTTATGAGTTATGGCTCTTGATTAAATGAAAAACGTTAAAATTTACTTGTGTACGTAATAGAAGCTGTAGTTTTCATCCGATATGAATGAAACTTGGTATGAGTATTCATCTTGATAATGTCTCACCAGATGCCTGTTTATAAGTTATTGCCCTTGATTAAATGAGAAAATGTTAAAATTTACTTGTGTACGCAATAGAAGATGTAGTTTTTATCCGATTTGAATGAAACTCGGTATGTGTATTCATCTTAATAACAATATCGGACAAGTTCAAAAATGGTGCGATTCCAGATGTCGGTTTATGAGTTATTGCCCTGGATTAAATGAAAAAACATGAAATACTCCGTTTGCTGAAGTGGGCGTATGTTACCTTGCCTGGCAAGCTATCTTAAATAAATATAACGGTCATATTTTTGTGTCCGACTGAACTTCGGGAAGAATAAATATTATACCCCTTACACATTTCTTCAAGATTGGAGTTTTAAGAGTGGTCTGTTAATTAGAACTAAAATGTAACGTAAAATATGGTTCTCTGAACATTTTAATGATTTCTTGTTATGGCGTGTTTTCTCCATGATACTGTTTATTATCACCTTGGGATTTGCATCTCGATCATATTCTTTGTGATTTGAAGAAATCATTCAGATATTAGGCACACATAATATATATCCGAGTCATTCATATAGAAATAAGAAATAAGAAACAAAATATATAAAAACAGCTGAGTTTAAAAGTTATTTAATGAAAATATACTAAGATGGAACCAATGATCTCAACAGTAACAGAATAATTCTCATTTCAACTAATACTTAGATAACGTAAAAATGTAACCTAAAAATTCTTGGTTCATTTTCCTCTGTTCTTTCAACAAACATGCGTAACATTGATATAAATGCAATTATCGAACAGTTGAACAGCAAACAAGAGTAATGTGATGATATAACAGAATTACTTAACAATATTTCGTACTTTATTAAATAATGAGTTAAAGGGACATGTTTTGGATCTATTAAATCTATTTTTAGCTGCTATCTGTGCTAAGGTGAAATTTTTTATGTTTCGTAAAAATCGTTTAGAGTATCTATGGTCTTTCCATTTTGAGAAAACAATCGTACAGGCTTGGTTGAAATCAGAAGACCTTGTGCAAATATTTTCTGTCAGTAACGTATATATTTCTACATTCTTTAGATTCAAATGGCTAAATCCAGAGCCGAAATTCAAAAGTCATATCGGGAGAGAAAAATGGCACAAGAAGGTTTAAAATATCTCTAAAAAGAAACAAATAGAGTCAAGAAATACTATATTCCGTCCTCAGATTTACCGTTGAAGGATAAAAAGAAACGAAATAAAAAAGCTGCAGAAAGAAACACGAAAAATCGTTCGTTGATTCATTCTACACATCTCAGAGATGCTGCTGCTGCTGCTAATGGTTATTATGATGATAATGATGAAATTGAAAGTGGTTATGATTCATCTCGATTAATTTCCAAATTGCCAATAAACAGTAAACCTAAAAATCATCGAACAGCAAGACCTCTACAAACAGCTAACAGAAAGTGCAAGAAAGTGGAATCAAGAGTTGAAGTGTTGAGTAAACGTTGCAAAAATAAGCAAAAGTGATAGAAAGACTAAGAATCACTTATACACTTTACCTAAGATTCATAAGAATCCTACCAAGGAGTGGATTATGCCTAATAGAATCCCAAAAGGCCGCCCGATTATCCTAACTGTGGTAGTGAGTCATATGCAGTGTCATTGATCATTTCTTACTACCACTAGCATGTCAACATCGAGCATACCTTAAGGACACAACTGACTGAATCGACAAAATAAAAATCTCCAAGTTCCTTCAAATGCTATTTCAATTTCTATTGATATAACTTGGTACAGCAATATCGACAACACTGCTGGCCAGATCCAGACAGACCCGACAATGCACTTCTACAGCTTTAAGAGATTTGTCTCAATGATTTCACATTTAATGGTAAAACTTCAGGTACAGCCAATGGCAAACGATTCGCCCCTTCGTACGCAAACCTTTTCATGGTAGAGTGAGGTATTACCCCTTTGTCCATTTGACCCAAATTGTTATGGACGCTTTTTAAATGGCATTTTCATGGTTTGGACTCTTTTTAAATGACATTTTCATGGTTTGGACCTACTCTATAGAACAGTTTTGACAATTCTTCGAAATCCTCAATAACCACCATCCTTCCATCAAACTAACTGCTAACGTCAGCCACAAAAGCATAGATTTTCTCGATACCACAGTCTTTAAAGAAGATTCCATAGCAGAGACTAATAAAATGGATATATAAGTATTAACCAAAGAAACCGACACTCATCAACTATTGCATAAGAGCTCATTTCATCCAAAACATACCTTTTCTGGAATCATTAAGTTACAAGTTTTACAATTTCACCGAATTTGCACAAGGTCCTCTGATTTCAACCAAGTCTGTACGATTGTTTTCTCAAAACTGAAAGAGCGTGGATACAAAACATAAAAAAATTCCACTTTAGCACAGATAGCAGCTAAAAAACTATATGCTGAAGTGCCTCCAGGCCTAAGGAGTGCCCCGTGTATGTCAACCAAATGCAAAACATGTCTCTTTATATCAAAAACTCATTATTTTCTGTTTATAGACATGATGAAATTTCTCTTGAAGACTCTTATAATGGGTTTGAACTGAGATTCCGTTGAAATCGTTGAATAGACGGTTGAAGATAATCAAGGTTAGGTAATTTAGGAGTCGGAATAAATTTAAGTCCACGGTCTAAGATTGAATGCTGGAGGGGTGTGAGAATTTTTCGGCTTAAGTTAACGACGGTTTGGCCTAGCGGCGGCCTCTCAATATTTTTATCCCCAGTAATTAGTTTAAAGACTTACCCGGTGCTTGAAGCTGGTGTATCCAAAACAAGTATATATTGTTGGCTGTTTCCGGAGACCAATGAAGATTATCAACTGGTTCGAATTCTTCTTCGTAGGGTGACAGGATTGTTGCGTTCTCAGTGTCGGAGTTCATCATCATATCGTTGAATGTCTTAAGATTCTGCTGGGCTTTCTTAAAGATTTTATTAGAGATAGGTATACATGAGAAGA
>JAUJPP010000831.1:0-10240 GCA_030562195.1 Nipponacmea schrenckii
TATTTGGTGAAGAAGTTATAATCTGTTGATGGTCACCAACTAGACTGATAAGAATCCTAGCGCAGTGTGAGAAATATTCAGACAACAAGGCACTTTATATACAGATTCAAATTTCTTAGAAATAGCTCGTTACCATGTAAACAACAATCAACATTAACTTGTTCTATATGCCTCAATATTATTACCAATCAATAGTTCTATAATAAGTTCTCCAGCAGTTATCAATAAAAACGTTGAATAGATTATCTAACGTTTCCATGAAAAATTACGTCACATTTCTTGGAAATCATTTTCAGTTCTGCATAAAATAGCTTGTTTATATTCAAATGAAATGCATCGAGTTTTACGTCCAAATCTTCTGTACCTAATGGACTAACGAAGACGGGCAACGCCATGCAATGTGCACAGATTGTAGCCCACGGTGTCTCGGATTATTGTCCAAGTTCATCTCGACCTTTTATACCCTTTAGTTATACATTATACACATGCTTTCATTATCGACCCAAATATCGTCTTTGTTTGGTGTAACGTCTATTATATAGAAACTTATTGTAAGTGGTCTTATTACCTTGTATTGAACAATATCACTCGTTCCAACTCAGCAGCGAACTCGAGTTGTAAACCTTAAAGATTACTCGACATTATCAAAATAGAAAAAGAGATGGTACATTATTCTGATGGGGACTGCAACAATCAGAGAACAACTGGAACTTAACGTCAAACAGCAAGAGAATTAGGAGGACTTACTGTACTTTTTATTGTCCTGTTAAAGGGGGATAACTATTGTTAATTGAGGCTGAATTCGTAGAGATTCAGACCGCTAATGCATTTTTTTTCAATGATTGACAAAGTCATTTTTTTTTGGTTGTCGCATGTGTATAATTTTTTCATGGAGATTTTATTTGTAAACTTACGGATTGGTACAAAATTATTAAAACACTATAACCAGATTAGTAATTAAATTTGAATTTTCGGTCTAGATTTGATATTTGATTTGTTCAATCCCGGCAAATGTCGAGATGAACTTTCGGATTTTTCAGCCCGGTTTCCCCTTGTCAGTGATGCAGGTCGGAGGGACTGACATGGAAAAAGCGTCTAGTCGTTCGGATGGGACAATAAACCGAGGCCCCGTGTGCTACAGGCTGTGCACGTTAAAGATCCCTCGACAGTTGGAAATCGCAAAAAGAGTAGGCTAATGCCGCTGCCCTGGCAAAATTTCCCTCATTGCACACTGCATGGCGTTGCCCGTCTTCATTAGCCCATAAGGTGCAGAAGAGTAGGACGTAAAACTCCATTCATTTCATTTCATTTCTGAAATCTTTCGTTCAGATTGTGTGAGACGATGAGAGGTTTAAATCTAAAAATATTTTTGTGAGCACTTACAGTCAAGCGGATCCCTTTTGGGGTTTTTTGCATGTCCATATTTAAGCTAATTTTGTTCTAGATTTGGAATTTGATGTTTGAAATAATTGAGATAATGAGAAATTCAAAATTTTATAATTGTAATTTTATTTCGTCAACTGGAAGTTCTAAATTCGATGTCTCCCTGACTTTATAAATAAATCTCACGTGAACCGCGAGAAAGGACAG
The DNA here is from genome assembly GCA_030562195.1 of Nipponacmea schrenckii. NCBI lineage: Eukaryota > Metazoa > Mollusca > Gastropoda > Lottiidae > Nipponacmea > Nipponacmea schrenckii. Next base: position 1,591 of record JAUJPP010000831.1, read on the forward strand.
AAATGTAAAACTACATAGATAACTCGTAACTCCAGAGAAACACAGACCCATACTTAAAGAGGCCCAGGCTTGATTTTTAGGGGTCGTTTTGGGCCATTTAAACAGTCCTCAGAAATAGTCAAGCTCTAAGAAAATCGCAAAATACCTTGAAATATACCTCAAACAAAAAATTTCACTTTTCATTTTTTTCCCGTGCTGTACGCGGCTGGTCTCCAGTCAGTCTGAAAATTGTGTGTCCTGTTGACAAAGTCTACAATTGAAAATGCACAGTAGTCTTTTTATATAGATGACCGCTATTGCACGACGGGAAGGATAACTCTTTGATTATCAAGACGAACCGTTTTCCAATATGGCGGGACGTTCGTAATTTCCTACGACATTATGATTTTTCAAACCCGGATAATTATGGATACACATGGATTTGAAGGCTCAAATTTGGTAAGCACTGTAGACTATTTCTGATAAGCTAACCAAAAGATTTTATGTGTTTGAGGCTGTCGGATGATTGTCCGAAGCAAATAAAGCCTGGGCCTCTTTAAAGACAAAATACAAAAACAAAAATAACAATTTCTGAAACACTGATATTCATATCTGTCTATATCACTTGGGTATAAATTCAAGCGAATTCTGTAATTCTGATATCACTGATGAAGGACAACCCAGTCCGAAACGTTTGATCATTAAACTATTATAGTTTTCTTAACAAGAGACTTTTCATTGGTTAGAGGGATACCTAGCCCTTAGTTTGTTATTTCAGAAATTCCTCTACGAATCTCGTAGATCCTAATAAAAAGACCCTTTGCAGCCTTATCCAGTTCCTGAGAACACCTATACAGAGGTTTTATAGTCGCCGTCTCACCTTTTTTCATTAATTTCTGAGAAAATGAGAAATTTAATTGGAAGGTTAGTTCTAAAAATAGTGGTTTTGTGTGCAGTGACAGTCAAGCGGATGTTGATAAAATGTAGTGGTCTACTTTCATTTTGACTAGTTCAAAATTTTCATGGTCATGCTATATTTTTGTAGAGAAACCAAGTATTGGCCAGGCTTTCAAGTGACATATAGTAAAATTTCAACGAGATTTCTGGAAAAAGTTATAGAAGGTTGAATTTCGTGATTTTACATGGAAATAGATGGCAAATGAATTGAATTATCTCAGTCATGGTCAATGTTTAACTCACACTCTTCAACTAGACTTCCAATTTTATTAAAATTTATAATTTTTACAGCAAGATATTGACATTCATGTTTGATAAAGATTTGAAAATTTCATAGGAAATTGTAGACTTATCGCTGAACTATTGGCTTATTCAGTTGATAGAGGTCAGTGCAAATAATTTGTATCACTTTCTAGAATTTGGATCTGACTTTTGATAAGTCTACAATTTATTCTTAAAAAGACCAGTCTATCTAACATGGCATCAATTGCTTGATGAAATAGAATATGATGGATATGAGCTCTAATTTAGGTCGAAATGAGAAATTGTGATGACCTTGAATAAGTCATCTTTCATCATAATTCCAGTCCACCCAGCTGTAAATGGTTACGGATAATTCAGGGAATATCAATACCAAGAGGTTTGATCAAAAGGACCAGATGGTAGAAGTTGTTATCCTTGTAAAATATAGTTATGTTATTTTTGATAATCTAGTTTTGTTTTGATTAACTTTGAGAAAGGTGAGATGAAGTTGGAATGTTTGCATGTTAGTTTATAGTGTGTAGTTTATTTTTGTTGACTTGCTCTATATTTTATTTACCTGTTTGTTTGTTTACCTGTAATTAGCACCATACTTTCTGGTGGAGTGGAATTGATGGGTCCCAGGTACTGACCCATTTTCCTCCAGGAGATTCCTATCATATGGTCTCCAGAGTTAAAGAGGTAAGAATTGTCATTTCCTCAAATAGAAATCCTTATTTTTATACGCAGTCAAGATATTAATTTTTAGACTACCGAGAAATATTTATGATATGTATATATATGAAAATGAGAAAACACATCTTTAATAACACTATAATATGGAGTTTGTATCCCATGTCTTCAAAAGGCTGAACTTTATCATCTGGTGGATGGGTTATACAGAACAGAACAGAACAGAACTCAGACCCACAGCGTGGATAACAAGAGATTACATAATACATACATATAACAATTTCTACATTATAAATATAAATGTTGTATATATACAATATATAGAATTCTATTTGTTTAACAATTCATATATTATAATTAAATTTCCGTTTGATTTAATGGTATAAATTTGACCAAAATAAAATCATACGTTGTTGAATATTTAAAATAATAAGAAATCTGCCTGTTTCTCCATAGATCATACAATATGGAGTTGTGTTTCTAACGTTTAATTAGAAGATAAACACTTTCTGTTTTAGATTTAGAGGGGGTTTATTCGATATTTAACCATGCTTGAATCATTAGATCCCGAGACCGCTTGCGGACTCTTTTTTTATGGATAATTTAGACATGGGTAATTCGGTTTTATGACGTTAGGTGCAGTATGACGCAAATAACAACAAACTGCACGTGCGCTATTAACATTAATAAGATTTGTAACTAGTTCGCTGAAATTAATACGCCAAATTGCAAAGACATGATGTCAAATTGCTATTAAACCCCATGTATTTGGACCAATCAGAACTCAGAATTTTTGTTAGTTGTGGTACAATACATGTTAAAGGGAAACAGTCTTCATTTTCGTTGGTTGATTTGGTCCTTGATTATTTTAGAATAGCCTGTAGAGGCACTAGAAATTGCATATTTTCTTCAAATATATATCTTAAATTAGAACGTTATCTTTCTATATCTAGAAATGTCTTTTCTTTATATTGCATATGTCTGACCCACATTTTAACTTCCAAATGCGGATAATTATGGATGCACATGGATTTGAAGGCTCAAATTTCATCAGTGAATTGTAAACACCATTACTAAACTGCTGTTTCTGAGACTTACCCAAATCAACCCAAGAAAAAAAGGACTGTTCCGCTTTAACTTACTTCATACTTGAAAAAAGAACATGCTAAATCCTGGGTTCACAACCCCTGGGTCGCGACCCAAGTTGGGGTTGCCAAGCACTTTTCTTTAGGTCGCGGACTAATCTGAAAACTTTTTGAAAATCTTTTAAGACAAAACAAATGGGTTTCTTGCCACTACCATTTGAATGATAAAGTGACTTTTTCCTAGGGTGGACCCCACCCCCATTACAAGTGTTTTGCGACGCCCTGCATTTTTTGGCCCCCATCTCAGGGTTTTCAAAATATCTCCCTACCCTGAGGGGTTGTGATATGTTGTCAGTTTCTGGAATGGGGTCGATAACTGAAAAAGGTTGGGAACCTAGGTGCTAAATGAAATGATTGAATCGATTACCTGACACTTCCAAACCCCCAGGTATCCCAGTCAACATTTCCTGGGGCATCAATTTAAGCACCTTCAGATCAAGCTCAGAGGCCTCTTTTGGTGCAGGTCCACCTCCAGTTCCATTTCGATACCTTAAAGAAGATAAATAGATAGAAAGAAAGAAAGTTCTAATATACCGCATTAAAAATTTGGAGGATCCTTTATATGGATTATAAGAATTAATTAAATCTTACTCACTTTAATCTCTCCTTCTCTCTTTTTTTGGCCTCACTTTTTATGTGGCACCACTTGTTAGAGCACTAAAAAATATAATTGTCTGGAAACTTAACCTAAGCCTCTTGTGAAATCAAACTATCACCCTAAAATTTGTGGATTAATCGTTACCGAATTATTCAAAAATATGGCAGACAACAGATGGGATGGATGCCGGGCAATTGTTCAATTGTCGGGCAAAATGGCTCACCCCCCTCCACCGCCCGCTCAACTTATAGGCCAGTACGACAATGATAACAGACCTTCACAGTTTCAAGATTTCCCAATTGTGTACTTTATTGAATACGATTCGTGATATATGAAATGCTTTGAGTATTGTTCAGTAACGGAATGAATTGCCATATTGGAATAGTATAAATACACAAACCTCATCAGCGGTTCTCCCAAGACCCCTGATAGCATTTATCTTCACTGCTATATCTTCCCAAGATTGGTTTTTTTTTCAACTGTGTTAACAACTGTTATTCCCTTATCAAATTGCGTTTGTTTTTTACATATTTATGTTGATAAATTTTCTGTCTGATTTCCTAATAATGTTTTACAAAATAAGATAATGAAATCGTATCTTCGCCCGAATTACCGATCGGCTTACTGATTTTTTTTGTCATTGCCCTATTATTTTCTCCTTGTATATTTCATTTCGTGGCTACAATAGGCCTTTACTATTACTGAAAAGAAAAGAGATCAACTGAGAGATATAGTAGATAGTAGATAGTAGTTAAACGCTTATATCTCAAAACCATCCAATTAATTCTTTCAAAGAATTTTTATTTCTACTTTCATTTTACGAGGCACCACTAATTCCAAGAATCTTTTCTTTTCGTCTGAAGATAGATAGAATGCTATAGAATATCTGGAAGAGTAAGATCTGGATTGAAAAATGTAAAGTATATTGAGCGACAGCGCCAGGGGCGGTTCCAGGAATTCGAGCAGGGGGGGGGGGGGGGGTTTTTCCCCCCAAAACAATTACAAGTCGTTTCTTTGCATCTGCGTTCAATTTTGCAGTTATTTTTTAGACCCCCATACTGAGCAGGGGGGGGGGGGGGGGTCCGGACCCCTCGCCCCCCCCCCCTTGATCCTCGCTGGAGCGTAGAATAGAGGAAATTGAAAAAAAAATGGACAAATAGCCAAATAAATCAAATCCTTTTTTTTGATAGGGGAATGGTTGGGGGCGTTGCAGTAATGTACGATGATGTTATCGTAATGTGTTTATTGCTGACATTAATTTGCAAAAGTAAGCTACTGACCTTCAGCACTTCAGCAATTAACTGAGACCCCACTTCATCACTTCGATTTGGACAACGTGATTCTAAAACACCAGTAAATTGCTCATTGGTGCTCACCAAACATGCCAGGCACGGATTTAGCGCCCCCCCCCTATCGTGGCAGACCAATGGTTTTTTAGGTGATTTTGTTTGCCTAGAAAACGCATATTAAGCACTCGATTTTTCAAATTCCCCCCTCCAGACTCCCAGTCTGGGTTCGCACCTTCGGCTGCGCCCACCCCCCATCCTCCTTTCCACATTTTCTGGATCCACCCCTGCATAAGTTTCGTAGAAGCATGTTGTGATATATTATCGATTCAAAACTATTTAGCACAGGAACGATAAACAAAACTCAAAAGTCGAATTATCCAATCAACAAGCTTTAAAAATTCTTACTTCTACTTTCATTTTCTACCCGACTCCTATTTCCTAGAATATATATACACTATTCATTATAAAAAAGAACTGATCATGTTTAAACTTAACAGAATTGTAACAAATATCTGTTGAATAGGTTATCAAGTTATATTTTACTGATTATAATGTAAGGAGTGAAGAAAGGTAAGAAGTTATATTATATATTTTCAGATTTCACGGATACATCTATATAAACGGTAGCGTAGCGTTAGTCATTAATATTAGACGACAAGGACCTTGCCGTTTGTGGCAATAAGTCCATAAGTGGACTAGCGTAGCGTGAATTTTTTGATTTTAAAAGTAAATAGACTTTTCTTTACAAGTACAAGTAAGGCAAATTTGTGACTGGCCTATAGTGCAAGTATTTGCATCAACATAATGATGCAATGTTGAAAAGTATTAACTTGAAATGACGGTAATCTGTGAGATCCATGATTGATGATGATAGCTGAAATAAGAAAGAAAACCATCGCGTGACTCTGTTACATTTGGTCAAACAGACGGCGAATGTTTACTATTAAAGGGACTAAAAATAAGATTCATATCCCTTTTATACACTAAGAGATAATGACAGAATGCTTAAATAGTAATAGATATCAGGGTGATTAGAACTGAGTAAAATATTTGATATTTGATAAGGTCAGATTGCCTTATGTCTATTTGTGAAATGTGAAGTCATTCAAGCGTGTTTGGCGGTAAAACTGCAAACCACAATTGTCGATTAGTGCAAAAAGCTAAATTCAAAAGTACAAGGATCCAATGGAATGCACACGAAGGCAGATAGCATTAATGTTAACAATGTGTATTGTATATTTTATTGTGCATTATCAAATCAATCAATCCATTGATTAATCAACGAAGACGTTCGTTTGCATGCATAAAAAGAACATGGAAATGTATGAGTTATAAATTTGCGTTAGCAATAAATTATCATTTACAGATTTCCGTACATTTCCGTATTTTTACATATGCAAATTGAATACGTCATCATTTCATAAGGAATTTGTTCGATTATGTTAAATTTATTCTACAAAGCTGGATAATGTAAAGTGTATAAGGCAAAATGCATTTATACAAATTGAAAGGTTTTTGTACTGTGCAGCATTGACAAATTAATTTTATATTAATGACGACATGACGGTATTTAAAAGCTGGTACACAATCGACAAATTTTGGCTACGTTTCATACCTTTGTGAAGATTTGCATGAATTATTCTATATGAAACAAGATCAATAACATGTATTAAATTACTTGGGCTAAACATAAATCATTATTGTAAGTTTTAGTGTTAAAGGGACTGAACAGAGTTTTATTTTTAACTTTTCATCTGCATCGGGGAGCATTGATTTTCGACCCGACATCTGTGGTTCTTGCAATTCCTTAAAAATTAACTCGCTTTATGTCGACACTAGAGGTTGATATCTATGCAGTTCCACTCTAATGACGTTATAAAAGTGTTAGCTGTTTTAGTGGAACTGCAAACACCACAGAAGCACAGGCACAATTGTTCATAAAAAAGGGAAAATTTACTTGACAACATTGTTTATCGTTGTATTTCAGTGAAGTAAGATTTATCCTGTTAGCTTTCATTGGTACAAAACCAACATGGGTATGTCAATTTTCTGATACCTCTCACTCTCGTCGAACATATGATCAAAAAAAAAAAAAACCCAAAAAAAACCAGATGAATGAATTTTCAAAATTTTCAAAAACTGCATGTTATTTATTTGATGAATCCAGGCGCGGATCCAGGACCGCCCCCCCCCCTCTGCACAGTAGGGGGTCATAGTATAACTGCAGAATTGCTCTCAGATGCAAGAAAACCGCCTGTACTTTTCAAAATTTCTTCTTTGTCCCATCACATCACGCTGGATTTTCACTTTTGTTTTCAATTAGAATCAGATGAAGCATCAGATGATGATTTCTGTGAAATTGAATTACCACCAATTATAGATCAATTGAAACGTCTACTTGAACAATATTCAGATGGACAGATTATCAAGGTAAGATTTACATTTGTATATCTTATTATTTGTTTGTGTTAGTTTAAGCTGTTGGATCAAGTGGGGATTTATTTTTATTGTGGTCTGAAGCCTTCATTCAAAGGGAAGTAATACTTGATGTAACAGGAAGTTGATAGTTATCTGCCCTTTTTCATTATTGACTTTCTGTGAATGAAGGCCATATTGAAATCAGCTAAATCAATTTCATTCTTTTTCACAGGTATGTATGATATATTTCCATTCCCTGTGTATAATTAGTAAGACTAAACACCAGTGCTTGTAATTAAGGTGCTTCGGAACCTTGCAAAATAGGTTGAAAATGTTTTAAGTGAACTTTTTAATTAGACCTTTATCATTTCATATTTTGTGTTATATGGATGCCCTATTATGTTTAATCACCTAAATAAAACTTTATAAAAAAAAAAAAAAATGTTTTTGAAAGGTGTAATTACCATTTATTTGAAAAAATTGAGACATTCACTAACAACAGAAATTCACCTGTAAAATGTCCATTAAAATAACTATTTCTTATGTCAACACAAGCTCTGATATGTAAACTACAGCACTCCAATCGTGAAATTTGGAAAAAATAAATGATATTTTAATAAAAGGCCTTTAAATTTCTTCTAAATTCAGTAAAGAAAAGCGGCCATTTTTTTTGGTACTACTTTTTTTTTATAGTATGGTGATGTGTATGGGCACTATTCAGTCCAGTAAGATAATGTAGTGATTTCACTTTTTGCAAGAGATATTACGTTCTCCATATTAATTCCTAGCAAAAAATCTGAATTTACGGCAATACAAAAGTAATAAGATTTCCAAATAAGAACATACCACCATTTCCCAATCTCATGTTCTATGGACGAAAAAGTATGTGTAGACATGCTAGGAATCCCCATTGTTCCCATACATTCACTCAAATGGCTGTTGCCACTTCCTGTCGTCATACTTCCCCATACAGCACGGAGGTTTATGTTGTAGGCTACCACTTCGAACCAGATGTGGTTGTCTTAGGTGATGTGGTCAATTTAATGCTCTGTATCTCTTTCCTCAGTTGACAGCCATGATGCTTTTTGGTCTAATTCAGGATAAAAAAGATAGTAACCAAAACAGGAGTTGTACAATCAAATTGCTATTTTAAAAATCCTGCTAGGGGCTTATATCCAGTCTCTGTATTTGTTGATATATTTATCAGCTATTTGGATTTTCACTTCATTGACCAATGCAGGAGTGAAAGTAATAAACAACCACACCAGCGAAGAACGCCCTCACAGTATGATTGCAATTTCAAACACCCTACGAGTGGTAACAAAAATCTA
>JAUJPP010000832.1:0-11266 GCA_030562195.1 Nipponacmea schrenckii
ATTGGGTCCAATACACAAGGACATGGTCCTGTCTTACATTCAGTCTATAGAGACAAACATAGACTCTTTATTTTACATGGGTCAGAATCAGGTCCAATACACATAGACATGGTCCTGTCTAACATTCAGTCCATTCCATAGAGACAAACATAGACTCTTTATTTTACATGGGTCAGAATTAGGTCCAATACACAAGGACATGGTCCTGTCTCACATTCAGCCCATGGCGCAATACATTGGAAAAAAAAAAAAGTGAAAATACACAATACTTCAATATACAATTCGTCTAAAAATACACAAGTTCATGTGCATCAATATGTGTTAAATATTAGCATGTTACAAAACATCAGCAACAGCTTAAGTGCCTGTAGCCTAGCAACGAAATGAAATGAATGAAGTTTATGTCCTACTCTTCTAGACTATTGACCCTAGAATAACTTACCTAAATTAGATGACATATCAGTACTGTCATCATCACTAGGAGTAAAGTCTAAATTACCCAGGTATAGTATACTAGTTAACAACTGAAAAATACCAAATAATTCATCATTTAACTAGTAATAGAAAATATTCCACAGTCATTTCACTGCTACTCAGTTTTGAAAGGTCAAAATTAGTTTTCAATGACTGTCAGTGTTTAAGAATGTTACATAAAACTTTAATAAGTTACTGTTGTCTAACTAAGAAGTGTCCCTATGTTGTATTTAAAGGCTTGACACTGACACTGAAGGTTGTTGGTAGATGACAAGTTAATGTTGGCTTCCAGTAAATGCTGATATCACAAACTAGGTAGTTGTTGGTAGATGACAAGTTAACGTTTGCTTCCAGTGGATGCTGATATCACAAACTAGGTAGTTGTTGGTAGATGACAAGTTAACGTTTGCTTCCAGTGGATGCTGATATCACAAACTAGGTAGTTGTTGGTAGATGACAAGTTAATGTTGGCTTCCAGTGGATGCTGATATCACAAACTAGGTAGTTGTTGGTAGATGACAAGTTAACGTTCGCTTCCAGTGGATGCTGATATCACAAACTAGGTAGTTATTGGCAGATAACAAGTTAACGTTTGATTCCAGTGGATGCTGATATCACAAACTAGGCTGTTGTTGGTAGATGACAAGTTAACGTTTGATTCCAGTGGATGCTGATATCACAAACTAGGCTGTTGTTGGTAGATGACAAGTTAACGTTCGCTTCCAGTGGATGCTGATATCACAAACTAGGTAGTTGTTGGCAGATTACAAGTTAACGTTCGCTTCCAGTGGATGCTGATATCACAAACTAGGTAGTTGTTGGTAGATGACAAGTTAACGTTCGCTTCCAGTGGATGCTGATATCACAAACTAGGTAGTTGTTGGTAGATGACAAGTTAACGTTCGCTCCAAGTGGATGCTGATATCACAAACTAGGTAGTTGTTGGTAGATGACAAGTTAACGTTCGCTTCCAGTGGATGCTGATATCACAAACTAGGTAGTTATTGGTAGATGACAAGTTAACGTTCGCTTCCAGTGGATGCTGATATCACAACCCAGGTAGTTGTTGTTAGATGACAAGTTAATGTTCGCTTCCAGTGGATGCTGATATCACAAACTAGGTAGTTGTTGTTAGATGACAAGTTAATGTTCGCTTCCAGTGGATGCTGATATCACAAACTAGGTAGTTGTTGGTAGATGACAAGTTAACGTTCGCTTCCAGTGGATGCTGATATCACAAACTAGGTAGTTGTTGGTAGATGACAAGTTAACGTTCGCTTCCAGTGGATGCTGATATCACAAACCAGGTAGTTGTTGTTAGATGACAAGTTAATGTTCGCTTCCAGTGGATGCTGATATCACAAACTAGGCAGTTGTTGGTAGATGACAAGTTAATGTTTGCTTCCAGTGGATGCTGATATCACAAACTAGGTAGTTGTTGGTAGATGACAAGTTAATGTTGGCTTCCAGTGGATGCTGATATCACAAACTAGGTAGTTGTTGGTAGATGACAAGTTAACGTTCGCTTCCAGTGGATGCTGATATCACAAACTAGGTAGTTGTTGTTAGATGACAAGTTAATGTTCGCTTCCAGTGGATGCTGATATCACAAACTAGGTAGTTGTTGGTAGTTGACAAGTTAACGTTTGCTTCCAGTGGATGCTGATATCACAAACTAGGTAGTTGTTGGTAGATGACAAGTTAATGTTCGCTTCCTGTGGATGCTGATATCACAGACTAGGTAGTTGTTGGTAGATGACAAGTTAACATTTGATTCCAGTGGATGCTGATATCACAAACTAGGTAGTTGTTGGTAGATGACAAGTTAACATTTGCTTCCAGTGGATGCTGATATCACAAACTAAGTAGTTGTTGGTATTTGTACTAGTAGGTAGTTGAAAAATTGACATTATTGTGATAAACAAGACTAAATACTCTATCTACAGGTCAATGATAAATATTATAACAGGATTACCTGAAAGACGTCAGTTTGTTGTGTTTGTGTTATGCCGATATCTTCCATAGCTGTAATAGTTTCTAGTAACTTCCCATGTTCACTTATAACTACAAATATATAACAAATAAAATATATACCAGCAAATAGATATTGGCAACAGTCAGCATCTTATATAGCAGCACTAATCCCAAATCATGCATTATAATGTTTCTTTATTTGTGGGGCTATACATTACCTATGGTAAACACCCAATCTAGTAAGTTAATACATCCTTACCTGTATTGTTGTATGGTATAGTTTTAAATATCACGTCTGTTATTTCTGATTGGAGGTCAGTCAACCAGTCTGGTAGATCACTTGATTCTTTTAGTAACTACAATCATAAATCATTGTCTAAATATATTAACATTATTCATTACTATCTATAATACACATAAAAACTAAAATTCCTGGGCCAGTGCTTTTATATCTATGTCATGAGTACCATTTTTAATTACTCAATGCTTTCTAGAGTGGTTATTTAACTTTTGTTTATGTGTATCTCAGATACAGAACGACCATTTTACTTTTAAATCAAATGTCTGTGTTATTTTTGCTTTTTTTTCTTGATTTCACTTAAGCAAATAATTTTTATGACATCACTATTGCAAATGTCTTGAAATAACATTACCACCATTTGTTACACCATAAAATACTTTGTCTTTTTAGAACAAAGTCTATATAACAAACAATCATGATAAACTACGGTTTGTTCAATAGAGAAATGGAACATGGAAATGAAACGAAAGTTACATCCAACTCTTCAAAGGAACAGGACAGCATAAGCCTACTATTTTGTGTTTTCCAACTGTCCAGGGATCGTTAACATGCACAGCCTGTAGCACACAGGGCTTTCGATTATCGCCACATCTGAATGACTAGACGCTTTTTCATGTTTGCCCTTTTGACCTGCATAACTGTCAGGGGAAACCAGGTTGAAAATCGGAAAGTTCATCCTTTGCCATGATGGAACCCTGGACTTAGATAAATAGAAGAGTATTACCTGATAAAAAATATGAAAATTACATTCTCCAGTATTTTGATGAACTATTCTAGTTTTTTCTAGTAAATAAGTTTGTATAGAACCACCCTGAACAACTCCACCCCTGTTAAACTGAAGTTGTATAAATTTACCGAACCTCGAACTGTTGGAATTTCTGGGGGTAGCAGCATTACCTGTAATCAGAGAGAATATTTGTATATTAATTCTCAGAAGAATAAGTTTCTCGTGAAATAATTCTCCCATGACCACCATATTATTTTTTTGTAACATCTATAAACTTACCCTGTCATTGCATCTATGAAGTATTAAATGAAATTTTTTTTTAACTTTACTTAGATGATAAATATGCCTGTCACTTTCATTCAAATACAAATTGTAATTTCATACATTTCTATCAAATATTTACAACCCAGTAATAACTTACCAAAAGCCTCTAGTATAGGATTGGAGTCAAGTATTTTATTTTGGATTATGTCCCCTGTTTTAGTTTTATCACTGACAGATTCAACATTAGAAACTTTAGTTAGGTATTGTAATAGATGTTTGGCTGAGACTGTCTGAAATTATAAATACTATAATACACTGATTGATCAGTCCTAACTCTAGTATAATATTATTATAACATCTCTCACCTTACCAGCTCCACTTTCACCACTAACTATAATACACTGATTGATCAGTTCTAACTCTAGTATAATATTATTATAACATCTCTCACCTTACCAGCCCCACTTTCACCACTAACTATAATACACTGATTGATCAGTCCTAACTCTAGTATAATATTATTATAACATCTCTCACCTTACCAGCCCCACTTTCACCACTAACTATAATACACTGATTGATCAGTCCTAACTCTAGTATAATATTATTATAACATCTCTCACCTTACCATCTCCACTTTCACCACTAACTATAATATACTGATTGATCAGTCCTAACTCTAGTATAATATTATTATAACATCTCTCACCTTACCAGCTCCACTTTCACCACTAACTATAATACACTGATTGATCAGTCCTAACTCTAGTATAATATTATTATAACATCTCTCACCTTACCAGCTCCACTTTCACCACTAACTATAATACACTGATTGATCAGTCCTAACTCTAGTATAATATTATTATAACATCTCTCACCTTACCAGCTCCACTTTCACCAATAACTATAATATACTGATTGATCAGTCCTAACTCTAGTATAATATTATTATAACATCTCTCACCTTACCAGCTCCACTTTCACCACTAACTATAATACACTGATTGGTCAGTTCTAACTCTAGTATAATATTATTATAACATCTCTCACCTTACCAGCTCCACTTTCACCACTAACTATAATATACTGATTGATCAGTCCTAACTCTAGTATAATATTATTATAACATCTCTCACCTTACCATCTCCACTTTCACCACTAACTATAATACACTGATTGATCAGTCCTAACTCTAGTATAATATTATTATAACATCTCTCACCTTACCAGCTCCACTTTCACCACTAACTATAATACACTGATTGATCAGTCCTAACTCTAGTATAATATATTATACATCTCTCACCTTACCAGCTCCACTTTCACCACTACTATAATAACTGATGATCAGTCCTAACTCTAGTATAATATTATTATACATCTCTCACCTTACCAGCTCCACTTTCACCACTACTATAATAACTGATTGATCAGTCCTAACTCTAGTATAATATTATTATAACATCTCTCACCTTACCAGCTCCACTTTCACCACTAACTATAATAACTGATTGATCAGTCCTAACTCTAGTATAATATTATTATACATCTCTCACCTTACCAGCTCCACTTTCACCACTAACTATAATACACTATTGATCAGTCCTAACTCTAGTATAATATTATTATACATCTCTCACCTTACCAGCTCCACTTTCACCACTAACTATAATACACTGATTCCTAACTCTAGTATAATATTATTATACATCTCTCACCTTACCAGCTCCACTTTCACCACTACTATAATACACTGATTGATCAGTCCTAACTCTAGTATAATATTATTATATCATCTCTCACCTTACCAGCCCACTTTCACCACTAACTTATAAAAAAAAAAAAAAAAAAAAAAAAAAAAAAAAAAAAAAAAAAAAAAAAAAAAAAAAAAAAAAAAAAAAAAAAAAAAAAAAAAAAAAAAAAAAAAAAAAAAAAAAAAAAAAAAAAAAAAAAAAAAAAAAAAAAAAAAAAAAAAAAAAAAAAAAAAAAAAAAAAAAAAAAAAAAAAAAAAAAAAAAAAAAAAAAAAAAAAAAAAAAAAAAAAAAAAAAAAAAAAAAAAAAAAAAAAAAAAAAAAAAAAAAAAAAAAAAAAAAAAAAAAAAAAAAAAAAAAAAAAAAAAAAAAAAAAAAAAAAAAAAAAAAAAAAAAAAAAAAAAAAAAAAAAAAAAAAAAAAAAAAAAAAAAAAAAAAAAAAAAAATATACTTGATTCCTAACTCTAGTATAATATTATTATATCATCTCTCACCTTACCAGCTCCACTTTCACCACTAACTATAATACACTGATTGATCAGTCCTAACTCTAGTATAATATTATTATAACATCTCTCACCTTACCAGCTCCACTTTCACCACTAACTATAATACACTGATTGATCAGTCCTAACTCTAGTATAATATTATTATAACATCTCTCACCTTACCAGCTCCACTTTCACCACTAACTATAATACACTGATTGATCAGTCCTAACTCTAGTATAATATTATTATAACATCTCTCACCTTACCAGCTCCACTTTCACCACTAACTATAATACACTGATTGATCAGTCCTAACTCTAGTATAATATTATTATAACATCTCTCACCTTACCAGCTCCACTTTCACAACTAACTATAATATACTGATTGATCAGTCCTAACTCTAGTATAATATTATTATAACATCTCTCACCTTACCAGCTCCACTTTCACCACTAACTATAATATACTGATTGATCAGTCCTAACTCTAGTATAATATTATTATAACATCTCTCACCTTACCAGCTCCACTTTCACCACTAACTATAATACACTGATTGATCAGTCCTAACTCTAGTATAATATTATTATAACATCTCTCACCTTACCAGCTCCACTTTCACCACTAACTATAATACACTGATTGATCAGTCCTAACTCTAGTATAATATTATTATAACATCTCTCACCTTACCAGCTCCACTTTCACCACTAACTATAATATACTGATTGATCAGTCCTAACTCTAGTATAATATTATTATAACATCTCTCACCTTACCAGCTCCACTTTCACCACTAACTATAATATACTGATTGATCAGTCCTAACTCTAGTATAATATTATTATAACATCTCTCACCTTACCAGCTCCACTTTCACCACTAACTATAATATACTGATTGATCAGTCCTAACTCTAGTATAATATTATTATAACATCTCTCACCTTACCAGCTCCACTTTCACCACTAACTATAATACACTGATTGATCAGTCCTAACTCTAGTATAATATTATTATAACATCTCTCACCTTACCAGCTCCACTTTCACCACTAACTATAATACACTGATTGATCAGTCCTAACTCTAGTATAATATTATTATAACATCTCTCACCTTACCAGCTCCAATTTCACCACGAACTATAATACACTGATTGATCAGTCCTAACTCTAGTATAATATTATTATAACATCTCTCACCTTACCAGCTCCACTTTCACCACTAACTATAATACACTGATTGATCAGTCCTAACTCTAGTATAATATTATTATAACATCTCTCACCTTACCAGCTCCACTTTCACCACTAACTATAATATACTGATTGATCAGTCCTAACTCTAGTATAATATTATTATAACATCTCTCACCTTACCAGCTCCACTTTCACCACTAACTATAATACACTGATTGATCAGTCCTAACTCTAGTATAATATTATTATAACATCTCTCACCTTACCAGCTCCACTTTCACCACTAACTATAATACACTGATTGATCAGTCCTAACTCTAGTATAATATTATTATACCATCTCTCACCTTACCAGCTCCACTTTCACCACGAACTATAATACACTGATTGATCAGTCCTAACTCTAGTATAATATTATTATAACATCTCTCACCTTACCAGCTCCACTTTCACCACTAACTATAATACACTGATTGATCAGTCCTAACACTAGTATAATATTATTATAACATCTCTCATCTTACCAGCTCCACTTTCACCACTAACTATAATACACTGATTGATCAGTCCTAACTCTAGTATAATATTATTATAACATCTCTCACCTTACCAGCTCCACTTTCACCACTAACTATAATACACTGATTGATCAGTCCTAACTCTAGTATAATATTATTATAACATCTCTCACCTTACCAGCTCCACTTTCACCACTAACTATAATATACTGATTGATCAGTCCTAACTCTAGTATAATATTATTATAACATCTCTCACCTTACCAGCTCCACTTTCACCACTAACTATAATACACTGATTGATCAGTCCTAACTCTAGTATAATATTATTATAACATCTCTCATCTTACCAGCTCCACTTTCACCACTAACTATAATACACTGATTGATCAGTCCTAACTCTAGTATAATATTATTATACCATCTCTCACCTTACCAGCTCCACTTTCACCACGAACTATAATATACTGATTGATCAGTCCTAACTCTAGTATAATATTATTATAACATCTCTCACCTTACCAGCTCCACTTTCACCACTAACTATAATATACTGATTGATCAGTCCTAACTCTAGTATAATATTATTATAACATCTCTCATCTTACCAGCTCCACTTTCACCACTAACTATAATATACTGATTGATCAGTCCTAACTCTAGTATAATATTATTATAACATCTCTCATCTTACCAGCTCCACTTTCACCACTAACTATAATATACTGATTGATCAGTCCTAACTCTAGTATAATATTATTATAACATCTCTCACCTTACCAGCTCCACTTTCACCACTAACTATAATACACTGATTGATCAGTCCTAACTCTAGTATAATATTATTATAACATCTCTCACCTTACCAGCTCCACTTTCACCACTAACTATAATACACTGATTGATCAGTCCTAACTCTAGTATAATATTATTATATCATCTCTCACCTTACCAGCTCCACTTTCACCACTAACTATAATATACTGATTGATCAGTCCTAACTCTAGTATAATATTATTATAACATCTCTCACCTTACCAGCTCCACTTTCACCAATAACTATAATATACTGATAGATCAGTCCTAACTCTAGTATAATATTATTATAACATCTCTCACCTTACCAGCTCTACTTTCACCACTAACTATAATATACTGATTGATCAGTCCTAACTCTAGTATAATATTATTATATCATCTCTCACCTTACCAGCTCTACTTTCACCACTAACTATAATACACTGATTGATCAGTCCTAACTCTAGTATAATATTATTATATCATCTCTCACCTTACCAGCTCCACTTTCACCACTAACTATAATACACTGATTGATCAGTCCTAACTCTAGTATAATATTATTATAACATCTCTCACCTTACCAGCTCCACTTTCACCACTAACTATAATACACTGATTGATCAGTCCTAACTCTAGTATAATATTATTATAACATCTCTCACCTTACCAGCTCCACTTTCACCACTAACTATAATATACTGATTGATCAGTCCTAACTCTAGTATAATATTATTATAACATCTCTCACCTTACCAGCTCCACTTTCACCACTAACTATAATATACTGATTGATCAGTCCTAACTCTAGTATAATATTATTATAACATCTCTCACCTTACCAGCTCCACTTTCACCACTAACTATAATACACTGATTGATCAGTCCTTACTCTAGTATAATATTATTATAACATCTCTCACCTTACCAGCTCCACTTTCACCACTAACTATAATACACTGATTGATCAGTCCTAACTCTAGTATAATATTATTATAACATCTCTCACTGATTTGATATATATGAGGCTGGTTGCCCTGGAAGTAAATGAGGAGGTATGCAAAAAAATGTAACATTCAGATTCAGATGTTTGCATGTTGTTTTTTACATTATGAATAAAGTGCATTCAGATAATTAGAATCTTCATGCTGTTTGTTTCAATGAATTCTTATTTTGGTCAGTTAGTGAACGTTTGTAACGTTTTTATTAATACTTAAACGGATGCAATGGTTGTGAAACGAAGAATTGAATGAAGTCCCTAGCTTGACTATTCTGCCTGGGTGGAGATTGAAACTGATATATATCTAATATATATATATATCAGATTTACTATCCAATAATTAATAAATTAGTCATAATCTAACAAATTTCAAGAAAAAAATTCTGGAATGTTATAACCCAGATAGAATGGAAACACACTATTGCATATCTAGACGACTATTGATCCATTGACATCTAACAAGGCGAGTATGCAAGTTTGTTTTTCTTTATTATAGACCAATAGCTTTTTTGTAAGTTTTTTGTGGAATGAATATTATTATTATTTAATGTGGCAAAGGTATCTTCTATAACTTTAAAATGAAACAATCTCAGAGAACCATTCACTGAGAACAAGTAGTTAATCATGCATCAAAGATGTGTTTTGATAAGGGAGTCTTTAGAAAAAGGAGGGAGGAACAATAAATAACATAAAAACCGTTTCCATACAAGTTGTAATCTACTGATTTTGTCGGGTTTCTACCGATTTTGCTTCTTATCTATCGACCTACCCAAATCTACCTTTTTTTGTCATTAACGTAAACTAATGTGTATTTTAATTGCCAGTAACACTTGTTAAACTCATCTCGTAAGAATATTATCATTGCCTGAGTAATTAATTGCTCAAGATGATAAATTAATTCATTTTCATGTGTTTTTATAACACTCTACATTTGCTTTTTGATAAACGCCCTGTTCCACTTGTTTTGACCTAGATCTGCCATTAAATATTTAACAGATAACAAAACATTAAAAGTTATTTAACAAAACGGTATCATTTCAACGGTTATTGTGACAACCTTACAAGCAAAATCAATGTCAAGAAGTTAAACCAAGTATCAGTTTGTAGTCAAAATCCCCATTATTCCAGTCAAACAAGCTGTAAATAGGTACTGATAACCCTGGAAAGATCAATGCCAAGCACCAGCTGGTAGAGAGGATCCCCATTCTCAGTTGATATCCTAGTGATAACAGGTTGTATCTGAATTTCCCTACCTCAGGTACTGTATGATATGTCTCTATTTGCTGGTCTGTATATAAATAGTCTACAGGTGTAAAAGGATTTAAAGCTATAATAGTTGAACCAGTAGATGTATAGAATAGATTGTTGTTATATCGTCTATTTAAACAACAGAGCACTGAAATATAGAAACAGAGTGATTGAAAATAACAAGATATTTGGACACAATTATAAGTATAACAAATACTTTACTTGAATAACTTGTGACGGTTCTATGAGTGTACTCTGATCTTTATCCAACGATAATGAAGGGTGTACCCTTGTTGAAATGAAATGAATGAGTTGAAATATGTCCTACTCTTCTAAACCTTTACCATCGTCGAAACATCACAAGTTATTTTAATAAAGTAATTGGTTTTCCATAAAACCACAAATAAATACTGAAAAAATTAAAGAAAATGAAATGAATATATTATATAGGTTATAAGCATGTTTGCAAAAGTGACGTTATAACAAGCTTTGTTTCAGTGAAAATTCCCCCCG
>JAUJPP010000833.1:0-11345 GCA_030562195.1 Nipponacmea schrenckii
TGGATCTCCCTTACATCTCTATAGTCAAAAATACTTTAGGCATCTTCAGAAAAGTACTCTGGGTGAGGAAAAGGTCGTCTGAATCCGACATTACTTTTTGTTTAAAATTTCGATTATAATTCAAACGAGCTTTTATATCACGCCAATAGTTAAGTATGTCCACGGTGCACCTGAGATAGCTATAGAGGACGCCAATAGTATGATACGTGAACGATCCACGTGCAGCTATATAGGGCGCCAATAGTCGAATTTAGGTTTAAGTAGGATTAACTCCTCAAATTCGCCAATAGTTGCGGCCTAACGGCCTCCGACTTCATAAAGGTCAAACTATTGGCTCTTTTTCGGAATTTATCCTTTACATATATATCATAATTCAAGTAGAGGTGTTCTAATGACTGGGAAAAATACCAGATGGTCCCGCAAGTCCTTAATTAACTCGTTATTAGGCTAATTATGACGGGATTTCCCTCGGTAGGGTACTGCCATAGGTATGTACGTCAAGTCTCAAATGCCTTTGATCTTTTTTTTTTGATCACCCAGTATGTCAATTCGGTTGTTAAGTATGCACGCATGCGTACTTTCCAACATTCCTTAATATTTTCAACAACAACAATGGCATTATCTCTTGCAAAAGGCAGTAATACATATAAATATCATTTTGAAAAAAAATTTGAATTAATTTAAATAGGTTTTAAGTCAACATATCTCTTTTTGAATATGTTTAGATACTGATAATAAAATATATATTAATTTTTATACACTTTCAATCATATGACGTCATTCGGTCACGTGAACAAACATGGAGTCTAAAATTAGCGTTTCAAAGCAGATTAGAGTCGAATGGTTTTCCTAAGAATTTCTACGTCCACATAGGTCATTTGAACTTGAGAATACATGGATTATTCATTAGAACCCCCAATTAATCAATTAGTAAGCTTACTTTGGCTCTAATTAATTAGGGAACCCATCTTTAAGTGTTGAAAGCCAAAATTAAGAATATTCCGTAACCCAAATTTACAGAAAAATCACGACGGATTCTTAAAACGTTATCACTGAACTTGAGCCCTATCGTAAAGCTAATAGGAGTGATATTTCCATGAATATTAACATAATCAAATAATCTGAATTACATAAATGTAAACGTACCCCAACCTATATATCCTAATTGATATCCAGCATATCTCATACTACCAACCTGCAACAAACAGTACCATAAATCATATCTCATATGAAGCCCATCCTAATACTTTTTTTTTTTTTTTTTTTTTTAAACAATATTTATTCATAAATTACAAGTTTTAGATACATATATAAAAGTTATGGTTTCGGAAACAAGTCGAAACTTATATAAATCCGTTACCATTTACCGATAATACAATTACAATTCAAATACAATTTTATGTACAATGTTTGAAATTATGTTTAAGTGCTGTACAGTCCTGTTATGTTATAGATTAGAGATAGAGTTGCAGATGTTATATACGGAAGTTTGCCAACAGATGTTCTCGGGAGATATAATTTGTGTGATATTGGCTTGCTCATCGGGATCCTGGCAGTCCTCACGGCCCCCACAACGACCTGGTCGATCGGTGTCATGGTGTCTATCGCGGATGAATGACAAAGGATATCAGTTGAGACGGATATGAAAATCACAATGTTGAAACAATGTTGTTGTCATGGTATGGTAGATTGGAATCCCACACATGACTGACTGGGTAAATGTGGTACTAGTAATTCCCAGTTAAAATAAGCCACCAGGGAACATACATAAAGCAACTATCGCATAGGGGGAATCTTTTTGAGATGAGCCATGAAAGAATAGTAGTAACTATCATCTAGGATGAGTATTAGTTGAAGTGAACCAAAAGAGAATTGTCAGCTAGGGAACACCACAAAGCAACTATCAGCTATCAGAATCTTGGTTTGAATGAACCAAAATAGAACAGACAAGGCGGCTAAAAAGTGGGATGAATCTTTGTTGAGATGAACCACAATAGAACAGACAAGGCGACTATCAACTAGGATGAATCTTGGTTGGAATGGACTACAATAGAACAGACAAGGCGACTAGAAACTAGGATGAATCTTGGTTGGAATGAACCACAATAGAACAGACAAGACGACTATCAACTAGGATGAGTCTTGGTTGGAATGGAACGCAATAGGATAGACAAGGTGACTATCAACTAGGATGAATCTTGGTTGGAATGGAACACAATAGAACAGACAAGGCGACTATCAACTAGGATGAATCTTGGTTGGAATGAACCACAATAAAACAGACAAGGCGACTATCAACTAGGATGAATCTTATTTGGGAAATGGACCACAATGGAACAGACAAGGCGACTAAAAACCAGGATGAATCTTGGTTGGAATGGAACGCAATAGGATAGACAAGGTGGCTATCAGCTAGGATGAGTCTTGGTTGGTATGAACCACAATAGAACAGACAAGACGACTATCAACTAGGATGAATCTTGGTTGGAATGGACTACAATATAACAGACAAGACGACTATCAACTAGGATGAATCTTAGTTAGAATGAACCACAATAGAATAGACAAGGCGACTATCAACTAGGATGAATCTTAATTAGAATGAACCACAATAAAACAGACAAGGCGACTATCAACTAGGATGAATCTTAGTTAGAATGAACCACAATAAAACAGACAAGGCGACTATCAACTAGGATGAATCTTGGTTGGAATGAACCACAATAAAACAGACAAGGCGACTTTCAACTAGGATGAATCTTAGTTGGAATGAACCACAATAAAACAGACAAGGCGACTATCAACTAGGATGAATCTTGGTTGGAATGAACCACAATAAAACAGACAAGGCGACTATCAACTAGGATGAATCTTAGTTGGAATGAGCCACAATAGAATAGACGATGAATCTTAGTTGGAATGGACCACAATAGAGTAGACAAGGCGACTATCAACTAGGATGAATCTTGGTTGGAATGAACCACAATAAAACAGACAAGGTGGCTATCAACTAGGATGAATCTTAGTTAGAATGAACCACAATAGAACAGACAAGGCGTTGGAATGAACCACAATAGAACAGACAAGGCGACTATCAACTAGGATGAATCTTAGATGGAATGAACCACTACAAGAGAATAGAATAAGACATCTATCAGTTAAGATAGTTGGGACATAGAACAACTTTCGAGTAAGACAACTTTGACTTAGGATGAATCTCAGATTAAGTGAAACAACAGTGAGTAGGCATAAACAACTATCAGCTAAATGAATCTCAGTTGAATTGTAAACCGTATCCATGAACCATATCATAGATTATCGCAGACAATAAGGAACGGGATTGAACGTTCATGAAACAAATCAACTGGAGGGACATTTGCAGACAGTGCAATTGTGTAATTTTAGAAACGATGTGTTATTTTGATATATTCATGGACAGCGCTAAAGATAGAAGTGTTCTCTTTAAGACTGAGATCAGGTGAACCCCTTAAGAGTAACTTGATTTCTTGGAGGTGCATAGGCAGCCTGTGAAGGGTCTTTGAACGTTGGGCACGGTAACGTGGACAATGAAGAAAAAAGTGTTCTGCATTTTCGTAGGGGTGACCACATGGGCATGAGGGATCATTACTTAAGTGTCGAGTAAACATGTGCGAATGAAGGTCACTCATACTGTTCCTGATTCTACAGTGAGTTATTTGCGAGGATCGATCGCCAAGATAGAAGTAGTTTGGAATCTGGATGTCTTCGGTTTTTAATTGGTGCTTAAAGATTTTGATCGTGGGAGCCCCCTTTATGTTCTCTGGAAGATTATTCCAATCACGAATTGTAGATGGAAGAAAGGAATCTTGAAACAGGGTACTCTTACAAAGCAACGGTCTAATCTTATCCGACTGACGAATATTGTACGTATGAATGGCAGCGACTTGACGTGGAACTAAGATGTTCAGATATGATGGAGCTAGATTGTGGACCATTTTGTAGAAAAGTACAAGTTTGTGCCGATAGCGCCTGGTTTTCAGTGGTATAAAGCCTGTTTCTAAATACAAAGTCTTGTGAGAGGTACCCCGTATTAAGCCTGAGATAGTTCGTAACGCATCCAGCTGAAGATTCTCAAGGCTTTCAGCATCTCTTGATGAACAATTGTTCCATACGACATCGTTAAAGTCAAACAGTGGTAGAATGAAGGATTTATATATTATTTCTAAAGATTTTCTAGATAGGCGATATTTTAGTGATCGTAAACAGTCGATTGAATTCCTTGCTTTAGAAATGATGTGGTCTAGTTGTTTGTTCCACTTGCCATCAGTGCTAAAAATTATACCGAGATGTTTGTGCTCTTGAGAATCAAATATTGGGGTGTTGTTGAATGAGAGTGGAAAGTTGGATGGATTTGTCTTTTTGCTGAAGGTGATGCTCTTTGTTTTTTCTGGACAAAACACCACATTCCAAGTCCTAGCCCATTCATGAATTTTGTGCAAGTCTGCATCTAAAACTCTCTGGCAGGATAATTGGTCATGGATGATCATATACATTGAAGTATCGTCAGCGAATAGTTTCAGGTGCGATTGAATGCCTTCTGCTATATCGTTTATGAACACAAGAAATAGAAGTGGACCCAGGATAGAGCCCTGTGGTACTCCGTTAGGTACAGTAAGTTCACATGATGATTGACCTTTAATTTTAACTGATTGTTTCCGATGAGAGAGGTAGTCTTTGATGAGATGTAGCAGATCCCCAGTTATCCCACAAGCTTTGAGTTTGTGCAAGAGACCATCGTGCCAGACACGATCAAATGCCTTACTTATGTCGAAAAAAATGGCTTTAGTTTCGAATCCTTTGTCAAGCTCGCTACATATTTGATGGTATATATCGACTAGTTGGAGAGTACAACTATCACCGCTTCTAAAACCTGATTGAATAGGGACAATTATGTTGTTTGAAACAAAGAAGTTGTTGATATACTTGTACATACATTTTTCGAAGACTTTTCCTAGACAGCTTAATAGTGAGATTGGTCTATAGTTTGAACAAGAGTGATGGTCGCCTTTTTTATAGATTGGGGTTACGTCTGCCCGTTTCCATAGTCGTGGAAAGCAGTGAGAGTCTTGGAGGACATTGAATAATCGAGATAGTGGAGAATGCAGAAATTCACAGCACCTTTTTAAGATAGTATTGTTTATATTGTCGCTGCCACAGGCCTTGTTGGTTTCGAGTGAGATCAGGATATCGTAAACATCACGTGGGGTATAGACAGGTTGTTCGATTTGGACTAAGTTTGGTATTAGTTTGGGAAGGTTTTGTTCAGGGTTTGGAAGTTCAGATTGATTAATAAAGTGTTGGTTTAGAGTTTCGGCCTTTAATTGATCGTCATCGATAACACCGTTATTAGTAAACAAGGAAGGAAAAGTTTTTGGAGTGGCATTGTGTTTTAGAGCAACAGATTTGACCAATTTCCACCAGTTTTTGTCAGAGAACTTGTTACAGTTAATTTTCTCATCCAATGTGAAATAATATTCTCCCTTGACCCTACGAACTTCAGAAATGACAAAATTTCTGAATCTTTTAAACTCTGACCACGACTCAGGTGTGTTGGAGTTTTTTGCGTGCCTGTGGATTCGATTTCGTTTGCGTAAGATCCGCCTGAGATAACCATTCATCCACTCCGGGTCATTCTCTCTGATAGTAATGTCTTTGTGAGGAACGAACGTGTGAATACCGTCTACTAATGTGGAGGAGATTGCTTCCGCTAGGTTGTTAGGAACAGGATTTTGGTCGAATAACTCATTCCAGTTGACTCCTCTAAAGAAGGTACCGATGTCTGGCAGATGTATTTTGGAGTAATTCCAGATGGTTCTTTTGTAGGCTCGGTGTGTGGGGCATGGTACTTGTAATGTAATTCGAATGGGGCAGTGATCACTGATGCCAGAGTCAAGAATATCAGACCCGAGAATAAGGTCTGGGCAGGTGACAAGAGCTAAATCTAGGAGTGAAGATGACTTTTCAGTTATCCTGGTTGGACCTTTAATGCACTGGGTGAGATCAAAATGTCGGATGATGTCATGAAGATGCCCAGATTTAATGGAGAGAAGATTAATATTTAGGTCTCCAAGAATGATAACTGGTTTGCATTCAGACTTGGCCTGTAAGATACTCTCACGAACTAAATCCCAGTAAGCAACTGGTGTGTTTGGTGACCTGTAGAAGGAGCCAATCAAGAAATTTTGTTTATTGATGATTATTTCAACCCATATTGCCTCCAAGCCTGTAACTGATAGATCAGGGCGTTGCCTCTGGAAGATTGCGTTTTTTAAAAAAGATTGCAACACCACCACCGATTTTGGCTGGGTCACGATTACATAAAAGTGGAGTTTGAAAGTTTTCAAGATAGAGTGAAGAAGGTGACTCATCATCTGTCGTCCAAGTTTCAGAAAGGGTTATTATATCGTATTTACCCAATCCTAATACTTAGTTACCTCTACCACGATTCGCTGCACGATTGAAATCGTCGAAAATTCGGGTTAATCAGGTCTAGGCCTTGGCCTAGGCAATAGAATGTGTTCGTGTTAATTTTTGAAATTTGTACAATCATCACGAGCCTTTATCAATCGGGATCACAGTTTCAAACCGACCACATTAAGCGTATCTATGCGTGCCAGATAGTCCCGATTCTGGAAACCCGATCACATTGATTTTGTCCGATCGGGATCCAATCGGGAACTTTAACAGAACAACCCGATCGTATCGAAACAAAAGAATAAGCAATAAATCATTTCAAAAAGTATTGCTTCGTTTCACAACCTAGGTCTTCAAAGACATTAAACGATTTTAAGCAGGGGAATATTGTATAGGTATGACACCAGTTGATTTAAGGGGATTATATAGGTATTAATGTTTATGAAAAGTGAAATTGAGGTCGTTGAGATGATATCTCTTTCCAGCTTCATTTTTTCAGCGCAAGACTCAAACTTACCAAGAGTTTGGCATTAGAACGCGTATTTGTTGGTGGTATATTAGTATGGATTCCCTTATGTAAATCCCTTAAGGTCTTTCTGAAATAAAATGGTATACAAATATGAAATCAAAAATACTTGCAGGCTTGTGTTTTACTATTCAGCATCTTATTGGGTCAATGAACATATATTTTGGGACTAGAGCCCGTTACCACTAGGCACTATATTGGTCTAATGGAAATATATATTGGGGATTACGACCTACTATTCAGCATTTTATTGGGCTATTCACAATATCGCAAATCTCGTATTCTACTATCTTCTAAAAGTTCACGATTCGCCATTTAAGGGATAGATTTTAGTATTGAACATAATATGTTTTAGCTTTAACAAAATCTGTTTCTGAATATTTACCTGTAAGATGTCATGGTATGTAAGATTGATATCAAATTTACAAAGATGGCCAGAACTACGGCAGAAATAAAACAATCTGAAAATAAACAAATAAACGAAAATGATCAACGCAATGATCGACGACGATGCACCGCATGTGTCAATGCAAATTGCGGTCACACCCGTTATTGACTTTACTGTTTGACCTCTACACCAGTTAAGTCTCGCTCGTGCATTAACATAATCGTGAATAAAATTTAATGATGTTTACATGTCTTCTTAAATCATTTATTATCTCAAAAACATCATATGTATTTACTTCACATATCAACCCGTTGATGTATTCAAGATATCATGAGTGGTACAAACGATGTCACAAATTATAATTAACTAAATAACTATAATACATATACACCTTATTCTATTTAAATTTCTTTAAAACCTGTACATTTTAAAGAGTTAATGGAGAAATAAACACGTATAGACTGGAGACGTATAAAAACTCACCTATAAGGCCATTATCTATGTTTGCATTTTTGTATAACCGCCTGGAAAATTCCAGAAGCAACACTGAAAGCTGAAAATGACTAACATTAAGCAACGTAAATATAATTCAAGCCATTAATGTAATACAAATAGTTATGGTCATACCAATTTAAACATAGCCTATCGGCTCCTTTGAATTGAAATCAAATTCATTTCCGATCACCAGTCATATATTTCTTTTGAACATA
Source organism: Nipponacmea schrenckii (assembly GCA_030562195.1). Lineage (NCBI taxonomy): Eukaryota > Metazoa > Mollusca > Gastropoda > Lottiidae > Nipponacmea > Nipponacmea schrenckii. The sequence goes on from JAUJPP010000833.1 coordinate 8,078, forward strand.
TTAAAAGTGATAATGAACAATATTACCATGATTTGTCAAAATACTGTACCTTTTAGAGTTAAAAAGTAAAAGAGTGAATACGCTAAGTCGAATACGATATTTCGGTTAGAAATCAATGACCAAGAGACAAATAAAAATCAAAAGAATCCTTAAAGAATTGTAGTCTGTAGCACACATCAAATGAGAACGGGCGGACGGTAAAATTTCATTATGCGCCTGGAATTAAAAGCATTTTTCGCAGCAATTACAATAAAATGAAGCTATCAAAGCAATAAGAAGAAAATTTGTCAACAAAAAATATTTATCTTTTTACCAATGGAATTATATTTACAGTTTAGGCTTATTAATGGAGAAGACTCAACCTCCATTTAAGTATTATCACGCTTATTGTAGAAACACAAGAACTTACAATGTACAATAGCAACACACCAACAAATACTGTAGATTTAAATCTGGAGGAATATCTAAAGCCTAAAAAGGTAAAAGGGATTGTTTAAGCATGTAAAAAAATGTGCAACAATTTTGCAGATTCTCCGACATAAATAATGAAGTCGCAAGCTCCCATGGAACGTCTGAGAGATTTCTCACAATAAATAATTCTAAAACATATTTTTGGGGGTAAAAACGTACATATATACAGGTATAAAGTAGACAATCATAAACTAAAAGAATCGATAACAACGTATTTTAGAAAGTGTTTTTAACTAAGTGGATTTTTTTAGTATGAAATCCGATGTCAACCTGTGCCTCTGGTCAAAGCCCAGCACTTGGGAGAGGAATGGCAACGTATCACTCCCAACTTCATCAGATGTGTGACTTCATCAGTCCGTAGCCTTGACCTGGAATGTATCGATACTTACGGTGGATATACCCGATACTGATTTGACTTTGAGACGTATAGTGTGACATTTCCCATTGTTTCATTGTCCATTATTCGACCCCACCTATCTTCAAAGGCTTGTCATATGGATTATACAGATTTAATTGAAATGAATTTTTTTTGTAAATATTATGTTAAGTTTACCTTTCATATCGTTTCAAACAGTTGGTAACGTTTGTTTTGGACACTAGTTTATTTTCATATAGGTGACGACACCAAGAGAACTGTTATCTTGTATGATTTTAAAAGATCTTGATGAAGTTTAAGTCATCTCATGTCTCATTTTAAACGATCATTATCATAACGAATTACAATTATGATTACCTTTGTCTCTCTTGTAAACCCATCGATTCCAAAACATCTTCAGCTTCATGATCATTTTACCTTTAAAATCTTCAGGAAATCTGTAATTGTAAAAAGTCATATAAAAGTGGAATACACGATGTTCAGTATCTGGTCCGGGATTATCGATATAGTAGATTTAAGGGTTGTAACTGTAAAATATCCAAGCCAGCTTACTAAATTTAATAAAATTTTGAAGAAAACAAACTGGTCTCAATCACATGGACACATCGCTTTTGATTTAATGTATTATGTTATTTCAGGGTATCAAAATCAAATTTGATACAAAAACAAAATCCTGTGGCAGTTTTTATGTCAGAGGCAATTGGGTCGGACTTATGGAGCTTAATTCCATGACAAATTGTAAGTGAAACTTACTCCAGTTTTGGTTCTGGTTCCGGTTTAATTAACAGTTTACGGACATGGTGTCCAACATACGACAACTTGATATCTTCCAAAGTTTCAAAATAGCAATCTCCAGATATAGTTTCAAAGATGTTCTTCTTGGTTTTAAAAGCCTCGTAACAACGCCGTGGTATACCGATACATAGATAAAACAGACAGACATTTTGTGGTATACTTTCAAATACTAGAGCTACTACAGTATCTCTTTCCTAAAAAAGAAAACGACACCTCTAGTGCCTCTAGTCCTTTGTTAAGTTATGAAATATCAAAACGTTTAAATTAGCCTTCTAAGTAGAATATTTAAATAAAAAATGGTTATAAACAGATGATATATTTGATCTCAACACTATTCCACGCTCATATTTATATAACAGGAGCATTCAAGACTTCAAAGGCGAGTCAATACGCTTATACAGGTCAGTCGAAAATGTCCTATAATATGTTCCAGTTGTAAAACATTTCAAAACATTTACAATAAGAAGGAAGGCTTTGACATTAGATTTGAAAATATTAAGGTTTCAATAATGACAGTTTTGACAGAATAATATAGAAATAAATTGCTTACCCATGCATGAGCGCACTGAAAATCTGTATACAAAGACAGAGCTGTAAATGACCAGATATATAAGGATCCCATTATATAACCATAGGTAGATCTTATAGCCAGACAGGCAAAGATAGGAAAATATACCAGTCCATAGACTATCATTGAAGGTATTATCAACAATCCTATAACAATAATAACTAGAACTGTGAACAGCTCCGAGCGTGGCAACTATGCGTTATCCCATGGATTTCGAACATTTTGAAACTTCTAATCTGCTAGCTTTCAATTCCGGTACTTTTCAGCCTACATTGTAAGCGTAAACTTTCCGCTATAGTTGCAATTTTTTCTACTATAAGTTTCTACTATCAGTTCCTTATTAGATTTTTGTACATGTCTAAGATTTCGGTAGGATATTTACATAAATTCCAAACCAAAATTTAGAAGGTAGTAAGATGACAATTTGTCATGAAATTTAAACTATCTATATTCAAATTTAAACATTATTTTGTAACTTTGGTTGTAATTAACATAGAGAGAAAATTCAAGCTATGTGATAATTTGCTAATTCACAGCTGTATAAAGAGATATTTTTTGAATTTGTATGCAAAAATTTTACAAAAAAATAAATAAATTTTATTAGGGTTATCAGATTATATAATTAGATTAATTTACTCTTTGGCCACCTGTGTGCGTTGAACCGTGACTAATGTGGTCAATAGTTCATCTGTGTTTTATAAGACTTATATGTCTGCTACTCTTCACATGACTGTATTTGACATTTTTTTATAAAATCATTTCTATTTAAGATACGAACAAAATCGAACTGATCAATGACAAGCGAATTTACTTCTTTAACTTAATGTATGTTTTGAATTTGAATGGAAATATTTTGCCAAAAAAAAAAATAAAATAAAATTTCGGGTGTTAAGAAATTACATAATCAGATTAATTTGTTCCCCAGCTCAGTGATTTGACAAGTAGGTGTGAAAATTTAAACCACCAGTTTTATTGACATGTTATTATTTAATCATGCTGGAGGTATGGACTACGATGTGTACGTCAAACTCTATAAAGCCATAGTAATTCCTATTTTT